>UZAN01039981.1:0-18791 GCA_900618425.1 Echinostoma caproni
AATACACGAGGAATTGATAGCAGCTAATGCTCATGTTTATTGATAGAATTAGAGCATGTTTTATAGAAGATAATAGGCCATGTGATTGGTTGAACGACCGCCGTCCAATCACGTAACCGTTTGCGCCGACGCATCATATGTACCAACTCGAATGTAATGTTCACCCGGTGTACCGTTGAGCGAGCTTCCTGAACGGTGATTGGATGACATGAAACTGTACCTTGTCGCGCATGGATTGCGGTCATGGAAGTCTGGATCACTACACGAGGCTTCAGAATTTGCACTGTATTTACAGGAAAACTATTTAGTACTACAATGTGTGAAGAAATAATGCACCGGGAAAACCATGAAATTCCACAATCAACATGCACCGTAATATTAGAACACAAGTCCGAAGGCGAATAATCGTTTTCGAATGGTTCCTAATCGTGTCCGTGTAGATCTTTTAACGGTTTGTTGTTATTTGGGATATATTTGCCTATTTGTCTGTGTTTTTGGGTGAGATTGATTGTGATTGGCATGTTGGTGGTGGCGGAGATGATGATGGTGAACAATTTGGAACCACAGTGAGTGGAGAGCTTGAAGCAGTTGCTATTGTGCTCTTAGTTCTCGTGTGAAAAGTTGAATGCTATCGTCTCATTATTGACAGAGTCCGGGGAAATTAGCGGAAGATAACGAGTTCAAATGCTAGCATTACTAGAGACATCCCATGACAGACCTGAGTTTTTTTCTGGTCTTTCTGTTAATCGAGCTCAACCAATTAGAGAAAAGTATTTGGGTTTGAACAGTAGCACTCCGAAACCTCATTGTATCTCAAACTTTGCACCCTTTCGCATGAATAAACGTATTGAGAAGCGCAAACTGCATTTTGTTAGCAAAGAAACGCTCCGACCATTTGAGGAAGCGGCTATCCAAGTTTGATTATTGGTTGACTGGAAACAACATAACATCATCCCGGTAGGCTTACACACCTGTGATGGTTGAAGCAGACACAGATCACGGATTACGAATCACGTGATAGGTATCACGAACCGGCCAGTCTTTGACTGATTGCACCATCAGTGAAAATTCCGTTCATCTGCCAGAGCAGAAACATCCGAAAGATTACAGCGGGATGTTTGCACAACTTCCACAAATGTCTCGCCTTGCTGCGCGCATAACATTTGACGTCTCAGAGTCGGCCCATGGACCGCAGACGGCGAACTCAAAACTACATATATCGACTGGTGGATCCCGAAGCACCAGGATCGATGGGTTCCAGCTTCCGCCCGTGTTTGGTCACAATTGATGAGACAGATTCCTCGTCATTCTAGAGTATCAAGCTTGGGTTAGCCCATTCGATTTTTCAGAGGCACCAGGCACTCTTGATGGTCTTGATGGTCAAGAGTGCCTGGTGCCTCTGCACAATCGAATGGGCTAATCCAAGCTTAATACTCTAAATTGGCCATCGACCGGTAAGGATTTGAAGTCCCGACCCGAATGTTCACGGTTCGAGTCCTGACAGGGACACAAAAAGTACGCAATGCTGACGAGTCACAAACAGGACGAAACAGCTGTCCAGTACTCCTTGTCAGTTATCACAAACATTTCCATCGTAGATTTCTCACTAAACCCCTATTGAATGGATTAAGCAATTCAATGTAGTGATCGCAGTAGATAAGAATCTCAAATCATGAGCCAGGAATCGCGAGAGCAACATGAAATCGTACTGATAACGATCTACATCAGAACCACTCTCAACGAGAAGCCAGAAGAAGGATGCAGAATTAGCGTAGGAAGAAATGCCATTGGTTAATCAGATTAACACCAATTACCTGCTTGTATTCTCTTGGTCCCATAGCTTCTGTTTAAACAATATGGCCACTGATTGGTTGGTAGCATTCATTGGCCTATGGTTCCCTGTCCAGAATTTGTAACGCGCAGCCCCTTGGTTGGCGTTGTCCCTCAGGCTTGAGGCACCAAACGCATTTGGTATCACCTGCATCAAATCATCATACTGTACAAAGGTATTGATTGTTTGCTTCTGCAAATGTGGCGTGTTTTTTCCCCAGTATTTTTTTCTGTAACATCAACTTGTGAATGCTGGAAATCCAACGATCGTATATTTGTATCGTGCCACCTGCTAGTTCAGTCTGAGAACGAATTTCTCGGCTTCAGATATTTTCAGCGTGTATCAGATAATTGCATTTCACTCACCCCTATGTCTTGAATGAGGTGTACATCAAACAACAGGCATCTCTTGGAATCCTACTTCAGTTGCACAGGAAACACAAAATTTGCCCTTGGGGAATAAAATTCACGGCCACCAGCTGCGGGAGAATAGCACCGATGGACTCCATTCCCTGGATACGACAGCATAAGTGTAGTAATTCCGGTAATAGTAGTGGTAGTACGCAATGAACGCAGAACGCGAATCACATATTAGCAATCACTGGATCACACTGGCACTTGAACGCATTATCCCACGCAATTGAGAAGCGGAGATAAGGTCACAGGGATAGTTGTTTATTGAAAAAAACTAAAGGGAATTAAATAATATGTACAAAACAAGCTCATTGGTCATCCGGGCCTCTGCCAATCGCATTTTAGTATTTCTGCCGTTGGTCAGCTTCTGTCTGGGTCACACGATTTCTGGTTGGCTGGTACAACCGACCTATGTGGCACGCACGCACTTTGCTGACGTCACCCGTGAAGCTTGACTGATCACAGTTGTCCGAAAACTGTAACATGTCGCTCGGTGATGTGCGTCATCTCGTGGGCCAGGGCCACCATAATACCGTTTATCATCAAACGACTTCACATACTCTTCGACTTCGGAAGGACGGACGTGCAAGTTTAGTTATTCAATGCTTGGAAGGTCTACACCATCACCATTTCAGCGGATCAGAAATCGAAATCGCATTTCAAGTCAAACTTTTATTATTAGAATTATATAACAAGCTCACGCATCACTTGCCCCCACAGGATATTCGCACAATTGAATCATTTCTCGGCAAAAAAATGATAAAATGTCATACATATTGTCTCGAGTAGGAGATAACAGATAATGTAGTCTTCAACGGATTTGCGTCCTTAGTAGCGTAGAAATGTGAGAAGTGCCACGGAATATTGATAGAACCGGATAGTGAATCAGAAATACGAACAAATGTGATCCGTTGCCAGAGGAATTCTCTCATTCAATCAACCTCGAATACCGCGTATGTGGCGCTTCTGTAACAAAATTTGTCGGTCATTTACCGGAAAAATCTGTCCCCCCCCCTCTATACTGGTTGTCATAAAACTGCATCATGAATCTCCTAGGTATCGGATCACATCACAAATAAGTTGTTCACCTTCATTCCCATTCGATGCATGTCTCTGTGTCCCTGATGGTGGTCCCACTTTCTATGACAATGGGAAGGCCGCAACGAAAGGACATTTCGGTGTTTGTGAGGCAATCTTTTGTAGCCACATCAACCTTGAAAAAAGAATGAACGTCCCCGATTCATAATTTAAACTAAATTATGTGTTCTCTTTAGAAATTTTAAATTTGAAAATGAGTGTCTAACTGCGGTTATCTGAGTGCGTATGCACACACACACACACACACACACACACACACACACAAGCAAACAACATGGAAGACAAAGATGAGCGCCAAATTACTCAACATGTCTTGATGCCAATGTGATTACCACTGATTGGGATAGGATCTTCCTAATTCTAGGTGCATTGCAATGGGCATATGGAGAGAACACATTCGACCGTGTGCAGTTGACAGATGCATTCTACATTATTTTCCATTACACTTCATGTTCACCCCAGTGTGAATAAATGATTTGATCCCAAGAAATGGTATCATTGAACCAAACAGATACAATAGCCGATTCCAGAGATCCCCTCTTCTGTTTACGATCAAATTATAGATTTAGCCGAATGCGATCATCATGTATTATTTACTAATGTGGATCGGAGAGGGGGAGGATAGAGAACGGGTCAGACTGAGTGCATTCAGACGGTCGCTCAACAACCTCTTACACATCGAAGCCATACAGTATGTCCAAAGATGAATGAATGCCCGAAGATCACGCAACCAATTAGCTGATCAAAAGCGTTCCGTATCAGAATAATGTGCATGTGCATGTGCGTAGGCACGAGCTCTAGTTTATCGGACTCAGGTCAACTATCCGTCTGGTTCTCTTACATCGATGGATGTGCCCATCGGTCGAGGCTATGCGGGCCCACATTGACAGCTTTGGTTTTGACATAGCATCACGACCAGATTTAAGGCACGGTAGCAAGATTGAGGTTGTCCGATTTCAGCGGGTGTGTGCCAATGCATTTTAGGCCTCTGTGTGAGTTTGGAGATCAGTGTTAGAGTTGGTAAACAGCGTCTATATAGTTGTATCAACTATACGCGAGGATAACAACCACATGAACAGTCTACCTACCTCGAGAAGTGTAAAACGATGTGAACATCATAACTATAGGGCTCAGGCACGAGAGCAAGGTCGATAACGCACGAGTTCAGCGGGTGTGGCATTGGATTTTGATAGGTAATTGATTCGTCGTAGGCAGAGAGGGTGTTTATGTGTGTGGGGGGGGGAACAACGGTGCTGGCCTGGCACTATCCATGATACGCGATGTTTGAAGGTGTTATGAGGAATTTTCATTCTCAAGATGAAAGCGAACGTAACCACTCAACCACTCAAAGCCGAACGTGACTGCTCCCGTAGTTGTCATCGCCACATATTGATTAGGTGCTGTTTACCAATTCGATTGGGAAAATCCCCACTGAGCTGTAAACTCACACAAACTCCTAACATGCATTGGCACACCCGCTGAAATCGGACAACCTCAATCTTGTTACCGTGCCCTAATTCTGGTCGTGATGATTACATCGTGATGCGGTGTTAACACCAAAGCTGTCAATGTGGGCCCGCATAGCCTCGACCGATGGGCGCATCCATATGGTCACACATGCATATTGTTCTGATGTGTCCGTAATTTGCTCGGCTTGTCCGTCATACAATCTTGTGCGGAACGCTTTCAATCAGCTGATTGATTGCGTGACTGTCCGGGGCATGGCGTTCCAGACTGAGCCCAGCTTTAGTGCACACACGCACACACGCGCAATTATCTCCCTCGCGGTT
Source organism: Echinostoma caproni (assembly GCA_900618425.1). Classification (NCBI taxonomy): domain Eukaryota; kingdom Metazoa; phylum Platyhelminthes; class Trematoda; order Plagiorchiida; family Echinostomatidae; genus Echinostoma; species Echinostoma caproni. Next base: position 5,133 of record UZAN01039981.1, read on the forward strand.
TCCTTTCCTCAGTCAACTATCCGTATCATTATTGTTGCCCCAGCAGCACTGAGATCGTGAGGGCCTGTCCATTGTACTCGCTGCTGCAAGCTAAGCCCAATGTCGCCGTCCCATCTTGCTAAGCCTGTTCCCTTTACTATACAAAGCCCTACTACTTGACTCAATCAACCAAACCAATCCATTTGACAGTCGATTTATTCTGTCAATCAATATGTGGTGCAACAGTGTATTCGTAATTGATAGGGGCAATAACATACACACATACACACAATCGTGAAAGTCATTTCGGTTTTCAGTCTGTAGAGGTGCACGTGTGCTTGCGTACACTCCCGCAGTACTCCATCACCAAATGGACTGTTGTGACTTCTGATCCCGAGGCAAAGGGAATCCCATGGTGTGGGTCATTCTTTAATAGTCATCTCCGTCCCGTATTGATTGACTGTGTCAACCACGTTCCCTAATAGTAGTAGGTTGTTCCCAGTACATGCCACTACTTTCTGTGCTACAGTCAACGTGGTCGAAATGACCGTTCCCCCCCCCCCCCCCCCCCCCCAGACCACCTCGATAACCGTGAACCTAGTGACGATTAAAAAAAAACATCAATGTACTACTGTATATCTCATTTTTCTTTCCCGCTCTCAATCCAATTCATATCAAAAATGACCATAACTCGACAGTTTCGCTTCGTGATCATGGACTTATTTTCTCCAGCTGTTATAGTGTGTTGTTAGACGGTAATTTCTTCCATACTTTGAACAGGAAATGTCTATCCATTAACTTCTTATGAGGCTGTTACAAGAACCATCTAAACCACTATCCGTATCAGCTAGGAACTTCATAATACTATTACACTCGACGAAAGGCTTGGAAATGAGCAAATGATTTTGAGTAGAGAAGGCGTCAAATAAGATGAAAAACGGAAAATAAAAGACCACTGTACTGTGGTGATCCCAGTCTACCAGATAACGCGCACCCTGGAATGATACGTTACAGTTTTCGGACAATGGTGATGAATCAAGCTTCACGGGTGACGTCAGCAAAGTGCATGCGTGTCACAGTTGCTGGACTGCAGACCACGGGTCGATTGTACCAACCAATCGGAAACCGTGCGACCCAAACAAAAGCTGAATTACGCCAGAAATATTAGAACACGATTGGCAGAAGCCCGGATGACCAATGAGTTTGTTTTGTATATATTATTTTATCTTCCTTATTTCTTTCAATAAAGGAACGTCTCGGTTACGTGGTATAGTGTGTGCAAGTGCCAGTGTGATCCAGTGCTAACTTTGCGTCCGTGATTGTCAATCCATAATTCCTAACTCGTGATTCGTAATTCGTGATCAGTGTATACTACAATTACTACAACTACGTATCAGTACTGATGTACTACTTTCCGCTTGCCCACATAACACTCACGTGGTTTCGTCAGCAAGGACCGTTTTCGTGAATGACACCTCCGAACTGAACTATAACCACATATAAAAAATATATAATCGAAAATATCTGTGCGGGTGTTACATCGGTATTCGAAATCCTTGAGGACTGGCTTACTCATCGAGCAGCAGACGCTCTTGCTGATTGGATTGAATTGGAACTGACACGTTTAACTTACACTGCTCCAGGTAGCATCAGCACAATAAGCTGAATCAGAGTAGTACATAAGAGATACGGAGGGGTGACAAATTTGGATTAATTTTAATGTTTTTGCATCGGTACCTTTTTTGTGCGAGGAATTGTCTTCAACCGAGGCTAATAGAATGCTCGTTGGTTGTTATTGAGTGTTTTGCATTAGGCTGTCAGTCACGTGACGTGTGTAAGCAAGTGTATGTTTAATCTCGAAAAGCAAATAGCACACAATAAGATCTCGTCAAGTGATTGTGTCGAACGAACGAACGATGTGTGTGTGTGTGTGTGTGTGTGTGTGTGTGTGAAAGAAGCGTGACTAGGTCAACGAATCACTTGCTTGGTTCGTGTAGGTCATAAACAGTGTAGAAACATCTACAAATTTGTGTTGAACCCTTGGGAAAGAACAATATTTCATCCTGCGCAATTTAAACGACTGATGATGTTCAGGTTGGGGTGACGGAGGTCAACTGGCTGCTGCCAGCGTCATCCACATACCTTGCACGTTAAGAGTCACTCCAATTTGCAGTAGGCAACTTCGTTGTCGTCTATCTTGGTGAGACCTTAAATAGCTTGATACTTTAAGTCCCCGGGGTACGGGGTACGGGGTGTGTGGGGTGGGGATTAGATTGTTGAAAACGTACCAGATAACTGTTTCATTCCTGTTGATTCGGAATTGTCAGCAGCACATACTACTTTTGTTCCAATACTTGAACCGCGAGCTTTCGTGCCGGGAGAAGAACTTCTTCCTTTGTAGCTTGGCGATCGACGGCTCATTTAGAGTCTTGACGGCCCATCATTATAACCCACATTATAGCTTCCAGATAGTAACCGAGTATCCCCCATCGATTGATTCTCAATTGAAAAGCGGTATAGTCACATATAGTTCAGATCATGTTCAACAGAAAACAGTGAGAACCCGCATGTTGGCTATTGATCAAACAGTTGGTTTACAACTATCAGTGCGAGCACTTTGCCATGACAATCTATTTTTCTGGCCATGGAATCGAATTGTGAAATTTGTTCCCTATCACGAAGTAGTGCCTCACAATTGTTAGCCAAACAACAGCCAATATCATTATCCGGACTAGGTCACCAATCTGTTTGACTTGCTAATGATATTGCACTTTCCACGATCAAGTTGTGTATAGGTTGTTCATTGCGCAGAGTGTGTGGAGGTGGTGTTTTGTGGGTACAACGCTCCATTTGGACAAAGTGAAATTCCCTGTCTGTATTCCTTTCTTTATATTCTGCCTCCATGCTTTGTTTAACTCCAAGTGGTATTGGTTGGTGTTGTTGTTGTTGGTGGTGGTGGTGGTGGTGGTGGTGGTGTGTTCTCCCAGCTGAAAGTGTTGTTCTCAGACGTTTCGTAACCAGGCTAGGCAACACCATCAATGCAACTGAGGATTTAGTAGTGCAATTTATCATCTTTCGGTTTTTGTAATCAATCAACGGACAACAGTTCTTCATTTCTGTGTGGTATCCATTCGCCTGAATCAGCCTGAATTACAATTACCGTAGGCTCTGAGGATCTTAATACACCCTCTAACGTTCGAATTAAAACATTCTTTCGCACAGGTATATACTGTTCGTCTTTACTCTTGTTTACACTAAACACAGTAGGAGCGTCGTGGTACAACATCAAAAGATGGAGGTTAGGAACCACCTGTTCAATGATCGTTTGAAATTCCCCGGACAAAATGCGACACCGATAGGAATTGTGCACGATCTATCCGTTCGGAGTGTTTGTCAGTAGGCATGAATTACTTGTGTTCTAATTCCAGAACGCGATGCCCGGTCGTGGAAAGTTGATTGTTACGAATAACGAACGGTCTTGGTATCGGTCGATTGGCATTCATACAACAAAATATCTCATTAGTTCATGGAGCGGTCTGCTATTACGTGCGCATTCTTGTATTCACCATACAGAACAGAAGCAATTCGCTCCAAACAAGTCTTGTTCATTTTTGACCGTTGAAAGAAATCGTCAATCGTGACATTTTGCAAACTACTCAAAAACGTGAGTAGTATTTCCCAACACTTGCTCTCTGCATCGAAGTTGATCTTATGGGATCCGATACTACCGTGAACCGGTTTCGTGAAAACCATGTGGCTGTAATATTGTACTTGCACACTTTCTCACGCATAAGTTTATTCTTAACCTGCTTACTGCTTCAAGTTTATGGCGTTTTCATCGCGACCACGATTGACGCCGCCCTCGAGTCAAGTTCTAATTGCCCCTCGTGGGCTGTGATGGTACACTGTACTGATCGGAATACGAGCGGAGCGTAAATCGAAACCACAATCATTATGGAAACAATGGAATCGCACAGATGTTGAAATAAAAGGCCAGAGAAGTAACGGTTAGTTTATTGTAGAAAATCAATGGAAGGTACAGAGAAATGCCATTAGTCAACAGGCATCAATGAACCGCCCTTTTATGTTCTTCTGCATTCACAGGACTACTGTTTGAACTGCATGACTTTTTTGTTTGATTCAAACTATCGACATCCGCTTGGTTGTACTGAAACTGCGTCGCGTATCCAAATGACTGGCTTTATCTCGAGGAGCTCAATCACCATATATATATATCGTCCAGTCATTCACATACTACTTATTATCAAATATATATATATATATGTCCTCTCACGAATAATAGGTACACAAACACAGTGTTCGTATGGCTGAGGGGTAGCAATAAGGACAAAAAAAGTGTTAACTTGTTGTAATGATTTTAGTAATGATAGTATTAGCAGTACGCACTGAGCTCGGAATACGACCTACGCCATACGGATCACGGAACATAAATCAAGGCTTAGCAATCATGGACTGGATCACGTACGCAATGGATCGCACTGCCAGTAGCACGTCATATCCTACGTAACTGCGACGCGAGGAAAAGGCCACAGGAGTAGTAGATCGTTTATTGAAAGAAATAAAGAGGATAGAACAATATGTTCAAAACAAACTCGTTGGTCATCCGGGCCTCTGCCAATCGCATTCTAGTATTTATACCGTTGCCCTGCATCCGTCTGGACCGTACGGTTTCTGATTGGCTGGTGCGATCGACCAATGGTATGTAATCCAGGAGCTGTGGCACGCACGCGCTTTGCTGACATCACCCGTGAAGCTTGATTAATCACAGTTGTCCTGAAACTGCAACGTGTCGCTCCAGGTTATGCGTCATATCGCAGGCTTGGATCACCACAACAGTACAATGTCAGTCAGCATAGTCTCCTCTGTTATACTTCACTGATCCCGATTTGGCGCCTACCATTGGTGGACAAAAGACGCCTTGACTGGTGCTATCTCCGGATGGAGAGCAGAAAGAACTCTTAGTTGATAGTTATTTCAAACCACTATAACATGAACGGAATATCTGTGATGTACGAGGCTTTAAATATGCCATTTTTTCTTGTATTTTCCAATAACGACGGTGACATTGAGCGTTTTCATTGACAGTAATAACCGGTGGTCCACATTTATGTCAAATGGTCTGGGTAAACTGGGACACCTCTTCCTTCAGTTACGGGAACTCAGTGCTATCTCGCAGCCATACAGTCAAGTTGTGAGAGCGCTCACGGTACAGAACTGACCGCTTAGACCATGAAGTTACAGTTTTTTATTCACGAAATGGTATGACACGTGACTAGAGATGCGATCAAAGTAAACACCACAGGGCGTTGAATGCACAAACACAAACAACTAATTTTGAGAATTCGAACTGATTTCAACTACTGGGACAACCGAAATAGATAGTCTAAACAAGATGTTGAGATCAGTTCTGATTTACTCTAACTAATTAATGAAAAATATTCTTACTTCTCAGCCTTTCTGCTTGCCTATTTAGTGACTGGTCACTTTACACCGATAGCCACCCCAATGACAAAAGCGACCGAAAACTTGAGTCTCTCATTATTACTTTGTTTATTGCGAATAAATTTAGCTAATAAGACCATTATTATTATTATTATTATTATTATTATTATTATTATTATTATTATTACACGGAAGTTTCATTTTTGAAATAACTAAACTCCAAGTAAAGGTCTCTTCTAGATGCTGCATTGTACTTACAGTAAACGCTTGTTAAGTAGCAACAAATTGAAAGATATAATATCACTGTAGATCACTTAGAAGTGGTCAGTCAAAGCCAGTCAGATCACTCTGTGAATTTTGCACTCAGGAAATCAATCAATCAGGAAAATCTGTGAACAGCTTTTCAGTCATCGTTTGTTATTCTTTTAAATCCCCCAAACGAGTTGTGTCATTGGTTCGGTTAAAAACCGATGTACGCAACAGTTTTAGGTATGCAAATACTACAACCGCAATGACGGCATAGATTGCAAATGAAATTTTCAGCAAGAATATCTCAATGCTTGCTAGTCGATAGCCTCTCATGCAGGTTTTTTTTGTTTGTTTCAAATGAAATCAACTCAAATATCAAACATGATGTAACTGTGATTTCAATCGAATTTCTCCTATTCACAGTGCGCCACTAGTCCATGTCATCGACGCGAGGAAGATAATAATGTGGCTGTTGAAGAATTCAAGCGTGAATTATGGGCTCGAAAAGAATTCCTCTGCTATGCACGACCATCCAAACAATCCACTCCAATTGCATTACCTCCGGACATCTTGGACTACTCAGCCGAATCGTACGCGTCGCTGACCGAAACACAGAGTTCTTCACTGTCCGACCCGGTCGAACAAGTGGACAACAATGACGAGGTCAGTGAGGAAGCGGAAGATGCGGATTTACTGGATGACGGTTTGACCGATGAGACAACGACAACATTTGCCGCAACAACAAAAACAACAACAGCATCAGTCGGAATCCAATCAAACAAGCAAATTCAAAGTCGGTCCAGGGACAAGAAACTTCTCCTGGCCTCGTTGTTCAGTCCTCTGTCACGTGATCCACAAGATGCGGCCGCCATACTTCATCGACTCTATTCAAGTGCCATGTTTTGGCACAGTCTTTGTTGGCCTGGTGGAATATTTTTCGGCTCCCTATTATTACTTCTTTTCACCTATCTTGCCGACGGTTGTGAGGCTTGGGCCAGTGACAAAACAGTGATCGCCTAACATTCTGCTGGCATGTCCATTTCCTTTGGTTCGTTTATCTCATTCACATCACTCGATACGTGTACTCAACTCCCGACTTGCTCGAATCACAAAACGTAGCTCTGCGGTAACCCTAAAGCCGTAAAGCTCGGCCATCGTGGACGTTGTTTTGTCACCGTGTTAATACAGTGCACAACACAGATGCCTATGTGTGTGTGTGTGTGTTTGAAAATTGAGACATATACATATATATATACATATATAAACATCTACTTAAATTTGCTCCTGTATACATCTATGCCGGTAACTATCCTGTATCCCTCATATACCCCACCTCCACCCACACAAACACCTCATATCAACCTAACCCGACGTGTTTGAAAAATATATAACTCTTGATTTGATTTTTCACGGCAAAAACATCCTCATCATGAAAACAGAGTAAAGTGGAAAAGAAACTGCTTGGGTCAAAAGTTTAAAGTGCTTGGCATTTGATACATACGAATTCATATGAACAATGCGTGTTGATTGAATGTATTGAGGTAAGTGTTTTCCTTATTGTGTATCTGTTGTAATCGAAATAGTATTGAACTAAGGAATACGAGAACCCCTAATGTACTGTTCAGAACTGGATTGGCTTCAACCCGAACTGTGGAATCCAATGAAATACACGAAGAATTGACAGCAGCAAACGTTTATGTTTACTGATAGAATTAGAGCATGTTTTATAGAATGTAATAGACCATATGATTGGTTGAACGACCGTCGTCCAATCACGTAACCGTTTGCACCGACGCATCATATTTACTAACTGGAATGTCATGTCCGCCCTGTGTACCATTGACCGAGCTTCTTAAACGGTGATTGAATGACATGAAATTGTACCTGATCGTGCTTGGATTGCGGTCACGTAAGTCTGGATCACCGCAGTATTGTATTGGGTTGTCTATAACTTTTGCAAACACCGGAGCCTACAGTTCATATGAAAAAAAATTATAACAACCGTCACAAGGTACATAGTCAACGCAGAGAAAATGTTTTACAAACATGGGGACATTTCATAATCCAAATTTAAGACAAAGTTCACTTATTAACCTCTGTTTATCTGTAAACGTGCAAGATACGGTATAGGTGAATTACGGTAAGCGTTAATTCGAGACGACATTTGACGGAATTGGAAGCGTGTTGAATGATGAGACCGACAATGTGGGTGGTCACGATCTGTGCGAATCCTCTCCACAAATTACACACAGAAAGTTACATGATACTCTGAAAGCGTTACAGGTAACTCGTTCACAGGAATAGAAAAGACATGACTAATGATGGTTAGACTGCGACGTAACTCTGAAATCCTGTTTGAGTAAGCCAGGAAAATGGCTGAGAAGGGGTAGAGTAAGATGGGAAAACACATTGCTGAGCAAGGGAAGAAATAACTAACTGGGATGCGCGAAACTGCCTGAGCTTTTGTATTTGAATTGATAGGCGCCGCTGTTTACCAATGCAGTTGTGGCTGTGGGTTGACCAATGAAGATTGCTATCTATTCCTAAATCAAAATATTTGACAGAGTTCGCCTTGGATAAAGGATTTTTATTAATAACTTTGTGGAGTCTGTCGGATATGGGGAGTGAGCAAAACTATATAAACACTCAATACGTTTCCTGGGGATTAGGATAAGCCCCGATGAGGAGGAAAATGACTGATTTTGATCAAGATTATCGGTGAGAGAAGTTAGATCAGAGTGAGAGGAAATGGTCGTCATCTGCCTATTTAAAACACAGAGAATATAAAACCTATGAGTGAAAAATAAGTAGGGGGATAGGCCAGCTCATAGAAAACTCCCGGTATTGTTAACTAAGTGTGCTACTACTACTACTACTACTACTACTACTACTACTACTCAGGATTAAGGGTTTGAAGTCCCAACCCGAACTTTCGCGATTCAAGTGCCGATGGGGACACAAAAGTACGCACTGCTGACGAGTTTCAGATAGGAAGAAACAGCTGTCCAGTGCTTTTAGTCAGTCATACCAAAACATTCATCCTTGCGCTTGAATGCATAAACCTCGTGGGGAATTATCGATCTATCCAGGAGTGAGACCCATTCCCAAGACCATTAAGAGTGCTTGGTGTGTCTTAACAATCGAACGGATTTGCTACTTTAAAATATATAAAATGCTTACTGAACGCACATTACGGGAATCTGGCAGTTTGGTATAAGGTGTCCGAGAGTGACCACGATCGAATACTGATCAACGGACAGTGCTTGAATTTGTGGAACGAATAAGAACAGATGAAGAAAAAGAAAAATTAAATAAAGTTTCTGGAATGTGAAGAAAAGAGGATCGCTTTGCGGATTGCTGATACGAAAGATAAGATTCCATGAAAGGCGATTTAATTAGCAAAGGAACGGTTGAGTTTGTGTAATGATCCGGGCCTACGAAATAATGCATACTCTGGAACGACGCGTTACAGGTTTTGGAGATCTGTGATCAATTAAACTTCACGGGTGACGTCAGTGAACCGCGTACCTGTCATTGAGTCTCGAATACATGCCATGGGTAGATTGTATCAACCAATCAGAAACCGTGAGACCCACACAGAAGCAAAACGATTCACTCAATACTGGAACGCGATTGGCAGAAGCCCGGATGACCAATGAACTTGTTTTGTACACATTATTTCATCCCCCTCACTTATTTTAATAAATGAACTGCTTCTCCTGAGGCCTTTTCCTCGCGTCTTGGTCACGTGAGATATTGGGTGCAAGTACCCGTGTGGTCCAGTGCTTACGTGACGTCCGTGATTCATATGGCGTGGTTCGTATTCCGAATTCAGTGCTTACTTCTACTATTACTACAATCACTATGGTTTGGCGATATGGATAGAAAGTCGTCAATTGAAATAAGGAAGAGAGCTGGTGTCAGGAGAAGCCTAACCTTCTCCTTTGCTCGACGGTACTAGTTACGTTGGCGTCAGACTAAAACTGCAGAGTACGGTGACCTGAATTCTGGCGATTCCTCCATCGCCGCCCACGTAACCCCCATTCCGGACAGATTTCTAGACAGTGAAAAAACCCATAAATACCTATGGTGATTCAGGCCTACGAGATGACGCCTACCCTGAAGCGGCGCGTTACAGTTTTCGGACACATGCGATCAATCAAATTTGAAAGGTGACGTCAGTGACATGCCTACGGCTTCCGACTACACGCCAATCCGAGACAATGCAGACAGAAAAAGAATTATGCAAGCAGTATTTCAATCCGATTGGTGGAAACCTAGATAACCAATAATCTTCTTTTGTACATATTGTTTGATCACCTTCATTTCTTCCAGTAAACTAACTGCGTACTACCATTCCTGTGACCTTTTCCTCGCGTCTCATTCGCCTGAGATAGTGCTAGCTCATGCCATTGTGGTCCAGTGCTTCCGTAATCTGGTCCGTGACAGCTAATCCTTGATTCGGGTCCTGTGATTCTTATTGTGAGGTTTGCATCCCGAATTCCGTGCGTACTACTACGATCATTACAATACTACTCATTTTTTCGTTAATCGACCACGTTTTGGCTGGCGATAGCAATAAGGACTTGCACCGTTTTTCCGACTGTTTTTTTTACTGCAATCGTTGGGATACGCATCGTAAGACCAGGTTCATTGATAGTTTGACAGGACACAACAAAATGGCAACGGAAAAATCGGGAATTTCAATGAATTTTTCGGCAGAACAATTCTAACGCCTGCTAATGTAGCAACAGAAAAAGATGTAAGCTCAACTGAAACTGATTGAATCATTGACGCAGCGGCTCAACTTGCAGACAACAGAGTCAGTTTCGCGTGAATTCCAATCCAGCTCTGTTGAAATGCATGCCAACTCAATCGTTAAAATCAACTATGATCCTGATGCCGGTCACACTTTCGAGGTGTGGTTCAAACGCTGTGAAGACGTGTTCCGAACAGATTTCAGTTGTCAACACGAAGCATGGAAGGTGTCAGCTGCTCCGAAAACTTGCACCCAATGAATCCTCCAGATTTTTGGACCACATTCCTCCCAAACAAACAAAGGATTTGAAATTTGACGAAAGCCGTGTGTGGTGGTCAGAAATCTTCGGTGGGTCGGCATCATCGTTCAGAATCCGATGCGAGTGTCTGAAAATGGGTAAACGGGATGGAGAGGATTATGGTATGCTTGCTGATAGTGTCGTTCATTGACCGATGACAAATTCAAGTGCCTCATCTTCATCCGAGCACTGCAGAATCCAGAGGATGCTGATATTCGTACCCGTACGATTCATTGAAGAGGTTGCTGCTCGATCACCTGCTGCCCATTGAATTTCAGACAGGTGAACGGTCGAAATTCAATTCTTTGTTTTATGTTGAGAATGTCACTTGCCGCGATTTCATCCTTCGATTGAACAAGCAGGCATGACGTTGCAATTGCGGTGATCGGTTGGAGGAAAACTTGTCCGACTACTTGGTGGCAGACATAAAACAACATGACACTTCAACGGAAATTGCTACAAAAGAAGCATTTAACGTTCGCAGAGGCAAGGAAGATCTGTGATCAACATGATGATCTGACAAAAGCGACTTCCAATGAAGTAGTCACCTCATTGCAACGGCACAAATGGAGACTAACAACCGAAAAGAACACGAGCCTTGTGCTTTCCCTACGAACCGAAACTCAGTGTATTCAATTTCTATACGAAGATGTGATACTGCATTCTGGTGTGAGGCACAAATTAATTGTGGATACAAGAAGTACGGAGTCTATGATTTCCACTAAAGTGTTTCGATCGATCTGTCCCCAAGCCAAAATCCGTCCAATGTATGTGCAAATCCTTGCTATTACGGGACACAAACTGCCGTTGATGGGTGAGGTTCCATTGATGGTGCACTTCACGAAAACCGCTTTATTCTCGTACGTTTTCTGGACGCCAAAAGCAGTCCATCTTTGCTTGGTTCAGCCGCCATTCGTGAGTTGAACCAATTCGTGTCACTGCATACCAGCATCACGTCCAATGTGTACACATATCTGCATCGCTTAATCGTCAACTGCTCCAACAATATACGAGGCATGAGCATGAGCGGCCGGCCAAATTGGAATTTGACCGTGAGTCGATCTTTATGAAACGGCGTGTGATCTTGTATGGCCAAAGTGAAGGCCATCGAGAAAATGGAGCGTGACGGTATCATCACTCGTGTCACATCAAGCGCGTGGGATAAACCAATCGAAAGTGACGGTAAGACACACCGAATTCGTTGTGACTATCAGTTGACCCCAAACCCGTGTTTGCGAAAGTGTGTTGCCACCACCCTAGAACCAGAAGATTTTATGAAAGCATTGCATGGCAGCACATTGTGGTGATCCAGGCTTACGAGATGACGCATACCACGGAGCGGCGCGTTGCAGTCTTTGGACAACTGCGATCAATGAAATTTCAAAGCTGACGTCCATGGCGCGCGTAGGTGTTACTGCTCCCGACTACACACCAAAGGTAGATCGTGCCAGCCAATCCGAGACAGTGCAGTCCAGACAAAAGCAGAATGATGCAAGCAATATTGGAATGCGATTGGTGGAAGCCTGGAAAACCAATGATCTTCTTTTACACATTATCTAATCGCCCTTATTTCTTTCAATAAACGAAATACCATTCCTGTCGTCTTTTCCACGCGTCTCGGGTACGTGGGACATTGCGTGCTAGTGCCATTGCGGTCCACTGCTTGCGTGATTCAGTTGGTGATAGTTGATACTTTATTTGTATTCCGGGATTCATATTGCGTGGTTTGTATTCCGAGTCCAGTGCGCATCACTACTACTGCTGCTACCACTAAGATCATTACATACATGCTTCTAAAAGATCGACTTGGGGATGCATACCTCCAAATTCCTCTCGTTCCAGCCTGCAGGCAATTCACTACGATCAACAAGCCGCGGGGATTGTACCAATTCAACTTTCTACCGTTTGGTCTCCACACATCTTCAGGCATATTCCAGGCCTCTAATTGCCCCAGTATGGTCGGCAGTGGGTGTCTTGGGCTCCTAAATGGTCGTTCATCCCGAACTCCTCTAGAAATGCTCCCAACGACCAAGCGTCTCAAATAGCTGCTGCTTAGGAAGTCCTACCCACTGTCTTCTTGTGGCGGTGTTAACACTAAAGTGGGAGGGCAAAGGCGAATGCCCGGCGCTTTCCACCGGGTTGACTGACCACTGGTAGTCAGTCTAGGGGAGTTGGCTAAACCCTGATTCCAAACCACCCACACCTGGCGTAAGAAGCTCATAGTGGCACCAATCTTCGGCGCAACCGAACCGGTCTCCAAAGTTAATCTTTGGAGTTGGCCATCGTGATGCTCACCGGCAAGTGAGCGGCTCAAGTGCAATCTGGGTACCCTGGATAGTTGGCCGCATCCGAAAGGCGTATGAACTGGCCCCTCAGTCACCGGCCACCAGAGGATCGTGGACTCCCTACTCCACCCACTGCCTTGTGGGTCAGGTTCTTCAACCAAAGGCTCCGAATAGGGTCTCTCAAGAAAACCCTCTACCTGGACAACCGGGTAGTACCACGCCCACAAATTAACCGTGGGTTTATGGACATACACATACACGCATTTCACAGATTATTACACTTCTGCAAAGCTTTCTCTAAAAATTTGCACGCAACACTTCTACCCGCCCCCCCCCATTCTTAACACAGTTTGTACCACCCCGAACGGTTCCACTGACGTAGATTCATGTTGTAGCTCGCCGCTATTCTCCGTGACATGTCTCGACGCCGTCCGTTTCATTCCTCCGACCTCACTCTGCGTTCAAACTGGCTTCATTCAATGTAAGAACTCTAATGCATATAGGACAACAAGCAGGTTTGGCTCGTACGCTCGAAAGTCTAGAGATTAATGTGTGTTGCCTCTCGGAAACACTCATCCAGGATCCGAGCTCAGTGATCCGATTGACGTCTCCTTCCAACCCAAAAG
>UZAN01039981.1:21659-42148 GCA_900618425.1 Echinostoma caproni
ATTTGTAAAGATAGGTGTTATATATATATATATATATATATATATATATATATATATACTCCAGGCAGCTATTGACGAAGTCATTTTTGGACTCGAGGGTGTGTTAGCATATCAGGACGACGTCATTGTGTTTGGTACAACGAAGGCCAAGCGCGACGACAGGCTTTTCAAATTACTGGGGCGTTTTGCTCAAAAGTGTGTTGATTCGGGCCTCCAAATGTTTGTTCAGTTCCCGGAATTGGAATTCTTGGGTTGCACAATTGATGCGAAAGGCTACGGTCCTGATCCGGGTCGCTTTCGTTTCTTGACTGAACTGGAATCATCGAAAGATAAACACCAACTGAAGTCCATCATAGATGCCTCCGATATTATTCGCGGCTCAGTCGGCAGCAGAATGGAAGCGGACGACCACAATGTGAACAAATTCTGCAAGAAAGCCATTCAGATGATAGCGGAACGGCCCCATTTTTTCCGAATAAACACCCAACGTTAATTACGGACGCGTCCGATGTTGCGATTTTTTCCCCACCTGAACATGATGGATATCCGATTTTCTGCATCCCGTTGTACACGGCAGCACGAGGATATTTGCAGATGCAGAAAGAAGTAGTGGCTGTAGATTGGGCTGCCCGAGGCCTGCATAAATACTTATTAGGACTGCAGTTCACCATCGTAACCGATCGCCAAGCAGTGCAATACATATTCAGTCCTCACAAGTCGATTTCCAAACCGACAGTGACAAGAATTCAGCGATGGAACATTGCACTGGCTGTCTACGTCTACGACATAGTCCACCGTCCAGGTAAAATGATTCCTCAAGTTGATTTTCTCTCCCGCTGGTCCCGCCTCTCGGTGGACAAGAGGTGTCATTTCATTGCTACTGCTACCCCCGTATCACGAGAGGAGTTGCGCCGATGTATCAATGATACTATGCAGAGATCAAAACAGCCGTGTCAGACGGATGGTTCCCATACCTGAAGCGGAAGCTCCCAGTATTTTATGCTCATGGTGAAGAAATCAGTGTCCAACCTGATGGAATACTATGTCGAAACGATCGACTGATCATTCCAACTCCACTAAGCACAGCAGTACTAGATGATCTGCACAAAGGTCACCTAGGGGTGGAGAAGATGAAGTCTTTGACACGACATATGTGCTGGTGGCCCGGCCTAGATGAAGATATTGGTTGAACCGCTAAGAACTTCAAAGCGTGCTTACACAAGCAGAGGTCAAAACCGAAGAATAGTACACCATGGCCAGAAAGCTGCATCCCTTGGCACCGTGTGCATGCCGACTTCTGTGGGCTTTTCCTCGGTCATTATCATACACTGGTACTCATAGGGTCGCACTCAATTTGACCGGAAGTGTTTCTAACCAACACAACAACTACATCGGTTGTGATGCGGGTTCTATGAATGCGCTTCAGTCGAGAAGACGTTCCACAGTATTAGCTCCCATCATCTGCGCACATCATCACGTCACCTCTGCTCAAACGGTGCAGCGGAAACTTTCGCGAAAACAGTGAAGAGCACGATTGCTTCCGCAAGTCCGAAGACAATTTCAGAATTGGAAATACTCCTGGACAACTTCTTGTTGCAATATCGAAATGCTGCAATTGCCACCACCAAAGTGAGTCCAGCGAAACTGTTCAAGGCGAGAGGTTTGCCGGCCTCACTACAATGCACGGATTCGTGTGACGTCGTGTACTTCCGAAGAAACGATCTGAGATCATCAAAAGGAATCAATACCCGAAAAAAGTGGCCAAGCTATGATGGAGATCAGAGACCTAACAGACGCGACAGTTCATTGACGTCACGTCGACAAAATCCATTTAAATAAGACTCCTCCTTCGATTGAGGATTCTACAGAACGGATACAAGAAAGCTCGTCCGGTGATACGCCATTACCAGTTACAGAAGACCAAAGGTCGTAGTCCAATACTCCAGGAACATCTACCGATGAGAATATCTCACTGGCGCTGCGAAGACGAAGCAGAAGAGCAGGCCAAATCGACTGGGCTCTTTTGAGAGAGGAGAGTTGTGGTGATGCTCTCTTACGGAATGACGCAAACCACGAGACAAAATGGTACAGTTTCCGGGAAACTGTGATTAGTCAAGCTTCCCAGATGACGTCAGCAAAGTGCCTAGGAGTTGCAGCTTCTGGACTACGAACCATAGGCCGATTGTGCTAACTAATCAAAAGCCGTGCGGCGCAAACAGAAGCTGTACGACGCAAGAAATACCAGTACACAGTTGACAGAGGCTTGGATGATCAATGAATTTGTTTTGTGCATATTATTTAATCCCTCTGATTTCCTACAATAAAGAAAGTGCTACACCTGTAGCATTTTGTGGTAATCAAAATAGTACTGAATGTAGGAATACGAGAACACGTACTGCAATGCTCAGAACTGGATTGGCTTCAACCCGAACTGTGGAATCCAATGAAATACACGAAGAATTGACAGCAGCAAACGTTTATGTTTACTGATAGAATTAGAGCATGTTTTATAGAATGTAATAGACCATATGATTGGTTGAACGACCGTCGTCCAATCACGTAACCGTTTGCACCGACGCATCATATTTACTAACTGGAATGTCATGTCCGCCCTGTGTACCATTGACCGAGCTTCTTAAACGGTGATTGGATAACATGAAACTGTACTTGGTCGTGCCTGGAATGCGGTTACGGAAGTCTGGATCACCACACCTTTTCCTTACGTTTCGTCTACGTAGGATACTGCCGTGATAGGACTAGTGTGATTCATTGCTTACGTGGTGTCCGTGATTCCTAATACTTGGATCATAATCCGTGATCTGCGCGTATTTCAACTATTACATTTACCCTAAACTTTGGAGTCAGTCAAGGTTGTCCCCTATCGCCGATGTTATTCGAGTACGCTGTAGATTAGATAATGTGACACATACTTGACCCTGGTTAATGGATTGCTGACCTCGAGTTTGCGGATGGGGTCGTTGTACTTGGAGACACCATGGACAACCTCCATCCTGTTATCGTTCATATAAATCTGTTTGTCGAGGTCATTGGGCTAAAGATCAACAAGTCAAAAACGAAGACATTTTCAACCGAAACTTCTGCCATGACACAACTCCTCGCAATTAACTGGGAGGTTGTCGAAGCAACCCAAGTTTTTAATTATCTTGGCTCTACGATAAGACCAAAAGGCCAGGCTAAGGATGAAATGCAACTCGGTGTAGATGTAGAAGAGCCTTCACGCCAGTCCTCAGACCGCTGTCGAATCAATGCGAAATAAGCTTATATACTAACCTTCGGGTTTATCAGGCTTCTGTCCACTCCATCCTCACTTATAGTTGTGAAACATGGCCGCTAAGAATACAAGATCAAAAGAAGCTCGAAGTATTTGATCATTGGTGCTTACGTCGCATCTCGAAAGTAAATTGGAGAGATCGGGTTTCCAATGGTGGGGTTTGACGGCGCTGCTTGAACATTGACAAGCTTTTAAAGTGATACACTCCGGCGCCTTCAGTGGTTTGGCCATATGCTCCGGAGGCCCGAGAGTCAACTCTCGTGACAGGCTGTAGTCCCCGCACCGTTTCGTTGAAGGCGTTGCTAACTCGGTGGTCAACTGAAGATCTGAAGTAATACGATCAAGGCGGATTTGGAATTACTGGGTCTCGCATCCGTATATGGAATTCGTAACTGGAACCAGAACTGGGTTTCACATTGCGTCAACCTTGCTTCCGATCGTCCTGCATGAGCCACCGTCAATGAAGACATCTAAGAAGCCTACTTATCCTCCCGTAGAAGTTAGTTGCTCAAAAGTAAGTAGGTTGTCTGCAACTGCAAGACAAGTTGTTTTGCTAAAGCAAGTATTCGGTAAATTTGAACTTTTGCTATTCTCACGTTTGCTTTCAGTCTACATTGGATCCCGCATCGAGTAGGCTATTCAGGCGTGCAATCCATGACTATAATATTTTGGAACGTCCACAAAGATTGGCCACCAAGATACTCAAGGTAATGTATTCGAAGAACTCGAAAACATGCAATCAGTGGGTTGTACTTCACCCACTTGTGGTGATCCTAGCCTACGAGATGACGCATACCACAGAGCGACACGTTACAGTTTTCGGACAACTGTAATGAATTGATCTTCCCAGGTGAAGTCAGCAAAGCACGTGCGGGTCACAGCTTCTGGACTTCATACCATAGGCTGATTGTATGAACTAATCAGGAATCGTGCGGTCCAGACAGACGCTGAACAACGGCAGAGGCCTGGATGATCAATGAGCTTGTTTTGTACTTATTATTTAATCCCCCTAATTTCTTTCAATGAACGAACTAATACTACTGTGGTCTTTTAGTCGAGTCTCAGGTTACATGGGACATTGTGTGCAGGTACTCGTGTGGTACGTTGCGTCCGTGGTTGCTAATCCGTGATTCGTAGTTCGTGTTCAGTGTGTACTACAAATACTACAAGTATTACAATATAGTTAGACGGAAGAACCTTTGCAATTCACAGTGACTGCAGTTGAAAGCTGCTGATCTGTTGGAACAAGGAAAAGTTATGGTAACCTCGAGATCATGGTGATTAGAGTCACTGCGGGTTGCAAACGGTGGTGTTCGTGCATCTACTCATCATTCCTGCAAACCCAGTCCATATGAATTCTCTACCTTCTCTTTGACTCTGCTCCCAGCATTGCAATGCCCATTCTGCTCCTTTATCCGATCGGGCAGCCAGTAACCGAATCTCGGCGTATGAAAATGCATGGTTTAAAGTTGTAAAAACTGAAACTGAAACAATTGGGAATCGGGTGAGGTCAGTGGTACTAGATACGCTGTTCATGGCATTCATCCACATTTGTACTGGTTGGCCTTTGGTCTGGTTATTTGAAAAAGTCCAGGTGACGAACATATTTAAGTAAAACCATCATTAGTTAGATTACAAAGTAGGCCAGTGATGGAAGAAATATAGCGGTGTAAAAGAAACAATAGTTTATCCATGCTGGATCATTGGTTATTACCCTCCGTTTAAATAGCGCAGATTTCGACTGACGATGTTCGCAAGATCAGATGGGAGGCCGAAACACTGGCGAAGCAGGTTGGTGAAAGCCAGTTGATAATTCCAGATTCATGTGAAGACATACACACCTTTCCCTCCAATCTGTGATTACTTTGACTGCTTGTTCTTATTAGTTGACAGTCCTGTTTCAAATATATAAGAAACAACACGACATAAAACATTAAAGACTTGTTTACAGTACAAAAAATAACTACTTCGAGTTCAAACCTCTGATTTTACTGTCAGATAGTAACTCAGATCAGATCAAACGCCTTCGTAGGATGATTCAGTGTTTTTCCCACCCAAAACACATAGCTACGCAAACATTCACCAGACAAAATGGAATCATGCTCACTTTTCTGGGTCTAAGTCACATTACACTTCACATATAGTATTGATGAGTATTTTTCGTGTGCTTTTGAAGGCACCAAAAACGAGCTCATTTTTCCAAAATGACTACTACTCCTAGTGTGTATGCGTAACAAGGGACGATGAAAGCTGTATCGCAGTATGAGCATTAAAAAATGCTAGGTCTAAAAAAGACTGTTTAGTGTAATCTCTTCCGTTGCGAATTGAAAATAGTGATGAATAGGTGATTGTGATTGGCTAGCTACAAGTATTAAGTCTCAATTCACGTATAAATTAAGTTTGTCAATTCAGAAAAACTAACAAAAAACAAGCTCATTTATTTCCAATAAATATTACACTAATCCACCGCGAAATAAATCTTATTCAGTTTGCTCTGCAAGGGTATGCATTGTGTAAGGCCAGCAATATCTTTCCCACCTGGGGAATTTTACAGACCACAAGTGAAGTGAGTTTGAATAGGACCGACCCATCATTGGCTCACGTGACCCAACGTAACTAGCCCGGATCGATATAACCAGACCAGTCGGATTTGAATGTGATGGTGCGTACATTCAGTTATCGTGAGGTCTGGGCAATCAAGTGATCTATCTGCTGAACTCAACAGCGTTATATCACAGGGACCCTAAGTGGGATTATCGCTGTAAATATTCCAGTAATACACAGTTCCAGGCGACTACAGACCATAAAAACTGAATGTTAGTTGTGGCAAATTTCAAGAACCAAACTGAAATTCCCAGTCTTAGGAATACTGAAAACTTATTCAACTTCGGTGCTTTTTTGTTTTGTGGCACAAAACCGATTTTTGGGTCTTGATTCGCGGTTCAAAACGCTAGTTTGGACGTTCTTATTTAGCAAACGAATGGGTAAATCGAGTCCATGCGTTTGAATAATAGGCCATTAGGGATTTAATCCTGTGGTCTAATCAAGTGATTGTTGAAGTTTTCTAATCTAACAAATTTAGTGCAATGAGTATTTATTAGGCTGAACTGTAGAAACTTTAATTGTGTAAACGTTTGATATTGTTATTTTATTTTGAATTTCGACCGACTTCAGCAGACCTTTTATTCGGAAGTTGTTTATTGGTCCAGGTCTGAACCCATACTTATGATCTGATTACCTTTCCAAGTTAGTTTCCATCTAAAATTATAGAGTATATATATATATAATCATACACGTCTGAATTCAGACTCCGTGCCAAACAAATCATGATACAATAATCTTTATGAAAAAAGAAAAGCGTTCCGAGATTTGCATTTGCCGAATACTGCCAGGTTACCCAGGCCAAGATAGGTGAATATCCTTGAGGAATCTACAACCGGAGCTTTTGGATACCCAAAGCCTGATCCTCAAGGCAGCGGTGGGGCGTTGTCCAGTTTATCGGATCATTTGCCTTTCGGACGGAGTCAGACGTCCAAGGTGCCCAATACATCTCGATGCCCAATCGAGTCGGTGACCACAGCCACAACCAGGAAGTTGTGTATGTGGTTCGTACGCCTCCTCACGGTTTGTTTGGAATCAGGGTTTTTGGCCAACTCCCCTACGTGGACTACCAGTGATCCACCGACCCGGTTTTAGCCCCGGATGTCGGTTTTTCATTCTCTCCCTTTGGTGGGTAAACACCTTCACTTCACGAGAAGGCAGTGAGTAGGGTTTCCTCAACAGAGGCTATTCGAGACGCTTGGGTGTATGAAAGTATTTCGCGAGGTACAAGGGAAGGGTGACCAGCCGCAAACCTGGACACCCACCCGCCCCCGATCATACTGAAGCTTTCGAAGGCAATAGATTACGAGAGTTCGAGCTCGTTTGGTTGAATTCTTGCGTGCGAACCACTTCTCCGGAAAGATCAGTTCAATGCAAATCTACAACCGTATCTATAATGCTTCGAAAAACATGACCTTCCTTTTCATTCTCCAGGATCCTAATTAATATATTACAGAATCTTCCCTTTGTACACATTTTCATCAGATGGTCTCATTCATTTGGTTTAGTGATTTTATCAGCACAGTACATTTCGAGTAGTTTTGGTTGGTCCAGTCTCTTTGTCCGAGAGAGGTGGCATCTTAGATGAATAAAATAGATCCAAGGGGACATAACACTGGGTAGATACCACGTTTTATACAATGAGATAGAAGCTACAATAAATTGGTAAAGCTTTATGAATATAACGAAGTGCTAATTGATTATTCGGAGCAGTGATAATGAATGATATGCGAGGTAAACGCCGGTATATCTGAGGAGAACGTTTCTAGGTGTTATAACATAATGAATAAAGAGGAATTACTACACTACCATCAACACCGTTTTATGTTGCGTTAATAAAAAGGAACAAGTTTATATGTCAGGGAATAGAGATACAAATAAACGGAAACGGTTGACTTTGGTCACTATGGTCACCGTGACCATGTTTTATACTTTTGTCTCTTATCTGGTTATTTGGTTTTGGACTATGAACTTCTATGGAATACCATTCACTAATCTCGCGTCTAGCTACGTTTCAGTTATTCACCGACGTCATCCCCTCAGGTCACGTCTGTGTTCTAGCAATTGTAGGCGGCGGAGTGCAATAATTGCGGTCAGATAACTGCCTTCAATATTTAACACACATCTTTGAACCTAGCTAATGTTCCAATGATTTTACTACCGTGTGTGTGTAATAAGTCGAAGAAAACTACGAACAAGTGCTGAGGGTCGTCAGACAACCGCAAAGGGGACGGATCAGTGTCGCAACCCACATAATTGTAGCCATTCAGTATTGAAAATCTTTTCGAACTTCTGAACTCCCACTACATCTAAGGATAAGTATAGTTGCAAGGTCCCGTCAGCTTCGAAGACTTTTACACCATGATCTCCATCCAATCATGAGCCCAGTGTAAGGGAACTTTGAAATTATTAGTAGGTTGGAAATGGAAACTAAGTGAACTGTCCGCAACCAGTTCTCACCAAGTGGCATCAAGTAATCGTCACAGTGGTTAAAAGAAGCAAGAAATGCCCTGAATTTCCCCTCCGTTTATTTTTGTTGGCATTTGCGCTACAGCCGCGGCTTGTCACAGAAGTGAAACGCTGACGCCCTCTCTCTCTCTCGAGGGGGTTGGGTTGGGCGAGCTGTCTACCAGGCACTCGTCTGCCACGCGGATAAGAGAAACGAAATCTTGCGCATGAATGCACACAGGCCTGCATACATGTGCGCTTGCAAATGTTGTTTACGTGATGGTGCAAACAGTATGGCAGCCATGCACAGGCTGCCACCCACGCGTTTTGCCAAAAGCCTTCAAGGCCAACTAACTAACCTTCGGTAGGGTGTTGCAATCGACCAGTAGTGTGAACTGTAGGATCATGTAAGCAGTTTGCAGACCTTCGGTCTCGCGGAGGCATGTACGTGCGTGCCATAGTGTGTGTGTGTGTGTGTGTGTGTGTGTGCGTGAGTGCGTGTACGCTTGCATACGTTTGTATTGGGCCTTGGTATGTCAGTCCTACACAAAGCGCGGCTCGTCTGTCTGTCTGCACGCGTACAGGCTTGACAGCCTGCTTTGCAGATGGGCCATGACTATGGCACGCTCTGAGTCGATAATCGACATCGTCACATCGATCCGTTGGACTGTGCCGACGCGAGGCTTTTGAATCGCGTGCGATCAATTGTTCAAATCGCATCATTACACCTGCACATAGCGGTTAGGCGGTTGCGAACTTGCAACTGTTTCGTGTACATTTACCGTGGCTTATTAAAACACTTGTGTGAAGATAAAACAGACTACTTCATTTCTTCTCTGCTGTACAATCAGTTTATTATCCCCCGTACGGTAAGCTCGTAATTTTCCGCCAAATATTTGCCCAATTTAATTATGCCCCATAGTTTTTTTGAATAGACCAAAGCGTGAATAAACGCCATACTTGTGGGTAATCGAATCGTGTCTTTTTATTGCGGCTTTTTTGACCGCTCGTGATTCGAGAGGTTTATCATGCTCGTTCGACCACCGGTGGCCCGAAACTCACGCAATCCGGGAAGAAGACCATTACCCTCACGTGTCCCGATGAACGACCTCAATCGACCCCTGCTGCGTCAGTTCGTTCGTAATCGGCGCTCAGATCCTCGTTACGAGGCATACATACTTGAGGTCCGCGAAGGTCCGGCTGTGAATGGGAACACAAATGCCGCTGCTGGCAAGTCTATGCCCCAACCATGGGTCACAGTTCGTGATTCCGGTTCTGGAAATCAATCAATTGGGTTACCTGTGTCCATTTGTGATACCCTGTTGAAACATTTGCTCACATGCGTAGTGTCTGACGATTCTGGTCCCACAGATCAGCCAACCGGACTAGAATCACCACACGAACCACCCAGTTCACCAGACGAGGCACCCGCTACCAGTCCTGCACGGGCATCCGGCGATGCCAAGTCCCCAGCAGATGAGGCTAACTCGGAAGAAGCCTCTTTGCCCAAAACCAGTCCAACACGTATAACACAACGTAAACAATTTCAGCTAAGTCGCCTCAGCCCTGTGAGGATTGTGTGTGAAACGACTGGGTGTATATTGGAAATAATCAGTCGTGATCCAAATGCTAAACGGTCAAGTGGGACCGGCGAGGACGCGGAACCGGTTGCCCCGGTTACCGACCCATCTCTGCGGTGGATTGTGTCCATTCCAGTGAAGGAAACAAACGGAGAACAGTCATCCGAGTCTAAAACAACTGCCAACACCTCAACCACCTCCAAACGACGACATCCATGGGAAACACGCGGATCCATCGAGTTGCACGAAACACTCATGGCACAGCTGTGCGCTTTTCTTGGTAAGTCAATCCAGGTGTGTCTGTGTCGTGTTTACTGCCTCACCGATTCTATTACGATACAGTAAGATAAATGGTTAGATCCAATCATTGAACCGGGGACTTATCTGTTCTTGTGGGGTAATTGTATGCGTTTTTCAGTTATCATATGCGCCCGGTGAGTCATCCGGAAACGGTGCCAAATGACTAAAGTGTGAAACAATTTTTACTCGTTCGAAAAATCCAGATCTATCATCGTCCAACTCGATCCTAATATTGACAAGTGCTGAGGATTGTCATCCAACCTCAAAGGGGCCGGACCGGTGTTACAACCCACATAATTTTAGCTCGTTTTGCTTCGTCAAAGTATTCACCGAGCCAGATGAAACTGAACTCGTATTTTGATTCAGAATACCCAATTTCACGTATTGCATAATTGATGGACCATTTGCTTGTTTTCAATTCGTTGTTAGTGTTAGGGATGCCTTTTTTATTTATTAAGCATGGAATTTAGCAGAGAACTTGCGGAAAGCAGTGCTTTGAGCTATTGTGTTTAGCACAGTAGCTTGTGGTGTGGTCGGTTGTACGATGAAATCCGGATAATACTAGACATTTGCCAGACCTTACTCTTCCTCTGTAATCTAATTATATGTTCGCATGTTTATATCAGTACCAACGCACTGCAAAAGGTGTTTTACACGATTGGTAACTACTACCTCTTTCCGCATGAGCACTTTCACTTTTCGCTTTCGATCAGTTTGCGTGTTATGACACACTCCCTGGTCCTCGTTGCCTTCGTATCCAATTTTTGTTAGAGCCCATCGGTATGTTTCCTATGCTACGGTACTCCAATACACGTCTGCCACAACCACAAATCCTCTGGCTTAACCAGTAGTAATTTGGTTGTTTCCGTGTCACGTGGCCCGTGGCTTGTTACGACTGTCCGTAGTCGACACTTCAAGCTTCAACCAGCCATATCCTCCAACAGATTCCGTCTTCGTTCATTCCGCTATGGATCCGGTAGACGCATGGTGTGTGGGAAAGTTTTAACTCGTCAACTATTTTTTTAGCACCCGCTCTTGAGGTTGTTGACTTCGTTGAGTGTCAAGTCACCTCGCTCCTTTTGTGATGTGCACCGCACAGTTTTCCTCCTATTGTCCATTCCAAATGGGTAGCCAAAATAACAGCAACCAAAAGCGTCGCACGGAAATGCATTCTTAATGGTTGTTTAAATCGAACTGAACTGAACACAGTTCCCGATATGAACTGTCGCTAGCTTCAACCGGAACCGGAGGTTACTGGTGTTTAATGCCTCGACCAAACACGGGATAGGAAGAAGTCGGTACAATAAAACTAATTGACTGAATCACTCTGCACTTGTTGTTGAGAGGATCTTAATTTGAATTGACAGTCATTCGGGTTTTATTGTTACACACACCATAGCCATTCATTGGTACTGTCACTTCTGTTCTGTTCTATTGCCAGCATCCTTTGTGATAAACATGAACAACCAACTAGCCCACGGCAAAGATAACAACAACAACGACAGTCATGTCATTCATTCATTTCACAACCCAGTCTAATATTTCATCATTTTACGGTTTGCCTGCACGCATCTAAGCGCACATTTGATTGTGCGTATATGCGTGATTAATCGGATGAATGGCACCCAATTTGCAATCCGTATCCACCTTACACTCCAGGTACAAGGGTTGCGTGTACGTTTTGAAAACACGCATCCCTCAAATTGACGAGAATCGTTCTATCCCTCGCACCTGTACTGTGATATAATGTGTTTCTGTCACTGCTTTCGGGGTATTGACCGCGTGTGTGAAGCGGCACACCGGTTGGGTCCTTGTGTGCATGCNCATGCGTGCGCATGTGTGTGCATGATCAGTAACTTGCTCATTCTCTGGCACCGAGACAGTCTGATCGACCTGTGATCTTGGTGGTTCGTGTCAGCTTGCGTTTTCCAAAGATTTTGATCTGGCGAGAGTATGACGCCATATGCTTTTTTTCTTTACTTAAGTTACGAAATATGGTAAGCGGTGTCGACGGTTGTGAATAGTCTCGCAAGAATCGCATCGGTCCGATGAGCCACACGGGCACAATGGTCATAACATTGTGAAAAGAGATATAGATCGTTCTGTTGCGCAAAAGCTGATCTATAGTGCGACTATAGTTCCGTCCTTGTGTCTGAACCACTCCGTTTGTCATCGTCTCTCAAAATTTGGTTGAATAGAATTGCGGTGTTCGGGCTGTTTAGGTGGATACAGCGGGGTTTATTTATCTACAGACAAAACAGGCAGTTATGATATGTTGAAGAAGAGAAAAATGCATGAATTTTACTGATGCTTTTCACCATACCGTTCAAACACCACTGCGTCATTACCATTTTTATGGAAACTATAATCCGGATAATCATTGCCGTCGTGTGGTTTTCATAAATCTGATCCGTTGTGACCCCATCAAAACATCGAGCAGAAAGTTTATCTTCTATTTCGCCTGTTCGCCGAGCTTGGCAATTTGTTTGCAAACGTTTCATCACCAGCCGAGGTGACATCATCAGTGCTTGTGAAGTGGCCACTTCACAACAGTCGTGGCTGGTGACCCGATTGTTCCTCCACTTTTCACGTATTCTTCCTCATATCATTCACAAGAGCTAACTAATTCTGTGGGGTTGGCATGAGCACAGACCATATGTCTCTTGTGGCCCGGTGCTATAACCGGTTTAGTGGAACCACTGGTAGTTCACCTGGGGGAGCTGGCCATAATCCTGATTCCAAACAAACCATTAGGAGGCGTACGAACCACACACAACTTCCCAGTTGTGGCGGCTGTGGTCACCGGCTCGATTGGGCATCGAGGTGTTTTGGTCACCTTGGCCATGTGACACCGTCCAAAAGGCGTATGATTCGATGGACTGGACACCGGCCCCCAATGGATTGCGGTTTTCACACCGTCCTGCTGCTTGGCGGGTAAGGTTTTGGCTATCCAAAGGCTCCGGTTGTAGATTCCTCGAGGAAATTCATCTATCTTGGCCTGGGCAACCTGACAATATCCCGCCCACACACAAATCACGGAACGCTTTTCTTTTTTCATAAAGATTATTATACCATGATTTGTTTTGCACACAGTCTGGCCTCGGACAAGTGTGAAATACAATAATAATAATAATAATAATAATAATAATAATAATAATAATAATAATAATAATAATAATACAACCATTGCCAACAATCGTCCTCGACGGAACATAAGGTCCGCACACTTTCATAACTTGTAAACGTACGATATTCTCGTTTGATAAAAATGCTTTACCACATGCAGATCATAGAACGTCTTTGTTTTCATAAAGATTATTGCACCATCATGTGTTTGCACACAGTCTGGATTCAGACGTGTGTGAAAATATGAATATATACTCCTGTGGCGGGGNGGGTTGGTGTGTATGTGTGTGGGGAGGAACTAATGTGTACTTAGTCCGTAACTGAATTCGTCCTCTCCCGGTATCTGTCATTGTTAAGATCAAAGGTCACTATTCCGTGAAGCCGTTCACTAAACTGCGCGTTTAGGGGACAATGTGGAAAAATGTAAGTAGATTACTTAAGTAGTACTCCTTACCGGAGAAGTACATGTCGGAGATCGCCCTATTTCACATCGTTTTGTTTCCGCGTTGTGCAGCTAGCTTTACCTCCAGTCTACCAATGTGATTGTCGGTCATGTTCCCCTAAAACATGACAATCCATCGATTGTGGTTTGTATACCCGAGGGTTTTATTTAACATTGTAGAATAGGTAACTCAAATATTTCAATGAATTAGGGTATTCGGACAAGTAAGTCAGTGAAGAGAGTATTAAAATGTATGACCGCCATGGACAGGCAACTGCGACTCAGTCTAAATGCAATTTAGCGAAAGACTACAACATGGGCATCACGCACCACAAGGAGCTGCTTTGGAAAAAGCCGTGGGTTGGTATCTATCTATGGGCCTGGGTTGTCACAATTTCAGGTATTCGGTGTGTTTTGTAACCCAGCCCTTGATTATCCAGCAGTCAATCATGCCGAAACTCCTTTGTTTTGGTCGACAATTGGACCGTAAGATATATAGTCTGTGACTTTATGATTCAGGCATGAGTTTCAGTTTTTCCCTTGTAGATCGGTTTGTTATCAAAATCAACTGCCATCTCACTGCTTGGCTAATGTGTTCACATCATTTGCGGACATTCGATCAGAAAGCCGGTACATATATATGTGCAAGGTCGTTTTTAATTTAGTCTCAAACTTCAATATGTATAACAGTCGCTGAAGAATAAGCACTAATTTTCAGATTGAGATGGTTAGTTATTCGGTGGGAGACGTGTTGCGCAACTCTGCGCAGTTTTTGATCCCTTTTAGGTTCTAATCTATCATCGGTACCTGTGCAGTCTGATCCCTCCATCAAGGGGGTATGTTACATGCACCTGGATTTTGTGGAATTCGCATTTTGTCCCATGGTCGGTCAAATTTTTCAAGTGGATAGTGGTGTCACTCCCAGCGATTGTCAACCTATGTCATATCGATAACCACATGGAGAACATCTATTGGGATTTGATCCATCGATTGTTCCGTTGAGTAAACGTGTTTGAAGCGTTACATTGTGCATTGCACACTTTCCTGTAAGAACTCGTTTTCAAAACGCTTTCCATACCGGTAACACGTTCATTTGCAATGCGTCTAGCCAATTTTGTTATATCAATAAAGTGTAGATCATATGAATATTTGTGATAATTGATTTTCGTGAGTGTGTATGTCTGTTTGTGTGAGTGGAAATTGAGAGACAAAGAGATTACGAATGGGTGGGTAGGCGAATGAGTGGTTGATCATAAACACAGGTTACGTCACCTCCGTTTATGATCAACCACTCATTCACAAACACTCTGTCTCTCAATTTCCACTCACACTGACAAAAACATTCATATATTTTCACACCCGCCTGAGTTCCAGCACGATAATCTTTATAAAAAGTAAAAGATCCGTGATTTGATCGAGTGCTTGATACTCCTAGGTTGCATAGGTCAAAACAGGAGAATTTTCCTAGGGAGTTCACAACCGTAGCCTTTGGCTGACCAAACCCTGACCCACATTGCAGGGAGACGGTTTGTGAAAACTGCAAACCATTGGGGGCCGGTGTCCAGTTCATCGGATAATACGCCCGTTGGACGGAGTCAAACGTAGCTTGAGTAAAATACTTCCATTTTAAAAATACCTAGTAGTGATATCACAATATTTCAGGCACCTGTCTGGGGTGGAAATGTGTAATGTCATCAGTATGCGAACCTGGAAAAAAATATATTCACACACACACACACACCACACACATCGAAGATGGCAGACCATATTTTGGTCAGAGCACAGTTTCAGTGTTTTGTGTTTGTGTTTGACCTAACTGAAAAAATCCAATAATGTACAACCATGAAGCCGTTAATTAATCTGTTTCGGTTGAAATGATATCTTATTGATTTTATATGGAAGGCTTTACTGGTGCATAATGGTAAAATTTGAAATCTTTTAAGAATATGCCCCTCGAGATGCGAAAAAGTTGTTATTGGCATTTAAGTTTTGAAGCTCAAACTGTAGTAATTGTTTTATTGGTTCATCTCAAGGAGGTGAAGATTATTCATCCATACCAGTAGATTATCACAACGGGAAGAGGGCTGCAGTCAGCATTTTTTCTGATTGTCGGTTTGAGGATGATAAACTTCCTGTCAATTTATTTGTCACATTGTTTCGCAATATATGATTTCGATATCTTGGGCGTTTATCACACGTTTGTGGTCTGTTTAACTTTCACTACGGTGTTGGGGACATGTGTTGTGCGATGTTTGCCGAGGCAGACAGCGATTGGAAAAATGTCTAAACCTGGCATGAGGGGTTGAAAAATCCTAATCAAGAGAAAGGGCCCTTAGGCTCCCTGGATGCGGACTCGAAGATCATAGTAACCGGTGATAAGAAACGCTGAATGATATGGCTGAGTCGCAAACAGTGGCGCTCGTGCGTAATACCTGCAATTATTTGTCTTCTCTTTGACTCTGATCTCAACATTCCAATCTATTCTGTTCTTTTTTCCAAATAGGCAACCAAAAGACAGGCTACCGTTTAATAACTGTTAGTCCCAGTCATAAAATGCCACAACTGTTCAATACCTTGGTTAACGGAAATGTATTGTCTACAGGGCCACAAACAAGAGCATACCGTTGGTTGTTCGAATGAGTTTGTGTGTGTGTGTGTGCTTAGCCTTGCGGATTCTGGTCAAGTAAATCCATAGTTAATTGTTACACTAGAGTGAAGTGTTCTAAGGTTTGCTGACGTCTCCATACTGGTAGAATTGTATTTGGAAGGTTGTCACGTTTTTCAGATGGATAGTTCCTCAGCACTGCATACATCTGTGTCGCCTGCGTACGCTATTTTCATTTTGGACCGCTGTATAAATTCATCTGTAAAACATTCATTCCCCTAGACCATTAGACTGAAGTGGTAGGTTATACATTTTCCATGGCTGTTTTTTCTATTCCGAATTATGAAATAATACGTTAACAGGGTGCTTTCTTTTGTGTGCAATTTTTGTCCACTATCCCGTTGCCAGCTACAATTTGGATAACATGTGGAAAGAAAGACATCATTCGAGTTTTGATTAGGGTGTTCAGTAAGATACTGTTATTTAGTGATTGTCTTATCTTTCACCCGTTCTTCTTTGCATCTCCAAGTTCGAAATAATTCACATACTAGGATTTTTGTCATCACTTATTTTGCTCATCAGGGTTATGTATTCTGCGTACACATTTTTCAGATCTGGTTATTTTGTTAGTCAATCATGAACAGAAAAAATGAATCCAATCGCCCACATCTGATCTGGATAAGCTTACTTTATTCAATAATCTGGATGATGTATTAGATGAATGAATCGATTCTCATGTAAAACTAGATCAGAATGAGTTTTATTTCTAACACGAAAGCATGTTCACATGGTGGCCATTTTTTTCGTACCATATTGATCTAACACGTGCTTCCGAATCAATACACTGTCTGATCCAAAGAGACGCCTCCTGAATTGACAGAGAGAGAATAGAGAATGCTCAAACAATCCAAACGTTGCTGAACCCTTTACTGCATAATATATGCTACTTCTATATTGTTGTGGTTCTGTTCCACTGCTGATGATTCGTTATATTTATGTATAGAGTTAAACATCACGTGGGCGTGATAGTGGAGAGCCTGTAGCATCACACAGCAACGTGAGCCTTAAAGATCTTCCAGATACCGTATCATATTGACGAGTGTAATCGCGGCATGACAGATTATAATGAGTTAAGATGTATAAATCATTCGTCAATTCAGCTCTTTTCCCTCACTTATGCCGAGAGATATTATTGTCTAGGGAATTTTGTGACAGCTTCATAATACTGACTGAATCACGTGCTTGATTGTGCGTTACTTTGTTTTGTGGACCATACTGGCGGTGATTTCTTTCGAGTTCAGCTTTGATCGCAGTCGCTCCGCTCAGCTTTCCGGGAACTAAGCACGGACATCGGTAATTAGAAACGCTTTAATTTGCAAAAGTTGTTGTCCGTTTATTGTGAACTCAGATGCAGGAGACATCAGTATGGTCGGGAGTGGGTGTCTAGAATTGCGGCTGGTCACCCCTCCCTTGCATCTCGCTAAATGCTCCCGAACGATCAAGCGTCTCAAATAGCCTCTGTTAAGGAAGCCCTACTCACTGCGTTCTAGTGGCGGAGGTGTGAGGTGTGGAGGAGTGAGAAAAGCCGACATCCGGGCTGTAACTGGGTTGGTGGACCGCTGGTAATCCACCTAGGAGGGTTATCCATAAACCCTGATTCCAAACAAACCTTTAGGAGGCGTACGAACCACACACAACTTCCCAGTTGTGGCAGTGGTCACCGGCTTCATTGGGCATCAAGGTGTATTGGGCACCTTGGAAATGTGACCCCGTCCAAAGGGTGTATGATTCGATGAACTAAACGCCGGCCCACAATGGATTGTGGTTTTCACACACCGCCCTGCTGTTTTGCTGGTCAGGATTTGGCTATCCAAAAGCTCCGGTTTTAGATTCCTCAAGGAAATTCACCTATCCTGGCCTGGGTAGCCTGACAGTATCCGGCCACATGCAAATCATGGAAAGTTTTTATTTTTTCTCATAAAGATTATTGTACTATGATTTGTTTTGCACACAGTCTGGCGTCAGACGTGTGTGAAGATATCCATATATAATATAGGGAACATTTCGCACTGATCAGATCACGCAGATCAATCAGACGATTTGTTCCTCACACTAGGCCAGTCATCCGTGTCCGATTGAAATAAGTTCAGCAGTGCATTTTGCTTGACCACTACTCACAGCAAACACCGTGCTATCCGTGAACTAAGCACGTACATCAGTAATTAGAAACGCCTTAAATTGCATGAGTTGTCATCCGTTTATTGTGAACTCAGATAAACTTTGTTACTTTGTTACTTACAGTCGAAGTAATAAATCTGTGCTTCACTGTTCATCACCGGATGTGAGTCTCAGCCAGGTAAGGTTTGACATATATGTTTTACTTTGTTCGTTGAATACGCTGTTGTGTAGACACAAAAAACACCCACCATAGATTCTCTGCAATCGAACAGCCTTGTGAGTATGTTATGATATCAGATCAGAATTTTTGCTGTGAGATTTGTAGCTGAAACTATGTTCTCACCATAGATTACTGTTTGGATTGATCCTATCCACTTATGGTATCGCGTTTAAAGCTACCGATCCCGTTAAGAAAGGGCAGCCGGTTTCTGATTTGAATGCCAGATTAGGAATCGGATTATTGTTGTCCCGGTTTGTATTGTATGCATTGGCGATGTGTGAACTTCGCCGCTGTGGTATCCGTTCAGTATTTTCGGTGAACACGACTGCGGTTTNCAAAAGCATATCTAATTAGCGCGATAACACGATCGGTAGTGTACGGACATTGTTTCTCTCCCTGTTAGAGAGAGTTGAACCGATAGTTTACCTGGTCCAAAGACTATTGAGGGTTTTCCCATTCCAGTTGGTAAACAGCAAACCAATCGTTTCAGGATGTGAATAGCCGCACGAGCAGTCTCATTCAATCTTGATGGTTGCGTGTACCCGTTCGCTTTGGTCGTTAAAATAAGTGTAATGCTTCACAAACCATGAGGTCATGGATGATGCGCTGCCCACCTGCCATTTCCGTCGATTCTCAATCCGCCTTTCAACAGGAACCTACCAAAATTCAATGTCACACCCACTCGGTGTCAAGCCTTGATTCTGATTGTGTAATTTACACTGTCATGTAGTTACACCCGGAGCCGTCGAGGTGGGTTCGCGTATTCCGGGCCGACGGGCACCCCTTTCCGGCAGAATCAAACGGCTTCCATCTGAAACAGCTGGAATGAATGAGTGCGTACGTCCGTGCCCAAAGACAGCAACCAAAACCGGCGTACGAAGGTGGTTACTGGTTAATGGCTGTAAAAATTGTAACTGAGACTGATACCGTGTACTGGTGTAATGTGGCTGCAACCTGCTCTACTTGTCTTGGCCTTTACGTCCGCCATCAAGTGCGGAACGCTTTCGATCAGCTGATTTATTGGTCTTCGGGCGTCCGTTCCCAGGCATACTGTGACGAGTTGGGACGACCGATATGACCACGGTGGTGCTCCCGGTTATCACTGCCCTCGTTCCTCAGGCATATTTAATCTTATTAAAGAAGGTGTTCGATGCCAGGCCTTCCTGTCTCGTTTTGTCTGGTTGTCACATCCGCACAACTGTTTCACGACCAAGGTTTGCTACACCCAGCCTCGTATTCGTTAGGCGGTCGTCCACAGAGAGCACCCAATTAATTGGTTGGTTGCGTGAATCTCCGATGAGTTTTTAGACATACTGTATGTGCATTGGCAAAGCCAAAATGTCAGACGAACTAAAACCGCTTCCACATGATGAAACATACAAACGTTAGACCTAATGTAAACATTCACCAAAAGTTTTATAACTGTCACATTCATAGTACAATCCTTTTTTAAAAATATCTGTCAGAATGTTCATTTTCTGAATCAGGGGATTATGTTGCACCAGCTGTGACATTTTAGTTCTATATTCCGGTCATTCTATTCCAAAAACTGCTCATTGTTTTGGTTAGCAGTAGTTTTGAATCTCGCTGTGTACCCCCAATAGCAGAAATCTGCAACAATCGGATCGAACTGAATTTAGTGAATGAAAAATTCAGGTTGTTACTCCGGGTCCTAACGAGTTTTCGGTGGACACCCA
>UZAN01039981.1:57998-68101 GCA_900618425.1 Echinostoma caproni
TTGGTTTGGGCAACCTAGCAGTATCATACCCACTAGCAAATCCTGGAACTTCTTTATGAAGATTGTCAAAATGTCTCTTGTTTTGCATACATTTTCTACTCAGACGTGCGTGAAATATATACATATATACTTTTTATTTGGTATCTGTTGGGCTAGGTTTCTAAATGTACTCCTAATTTTCGAGGCACATTGCCCCCGGAAAAATCGATTTTGCCACGTCAGAATTAATTTCCTTATATGAGTGCAGTTCCCAGCTGTAATAATTCAACTGTTATAAATACCCGGAGTGCATCTTGGTGAACGAAAGTGCAGAAAAAATCGAGGGATGGGGGTGGGGGTGCACTGAAAACATTTCACACGCCATCATTTGCGGAGAAGGGGCAACTTGACTTATGATGATCCGGAAGGCCTTTGACCGTGTGAAGCACGAAACAGTATAGCGGATCTTCAAAAGGCGTTTGTTCGATTTGTTTTTTGATATTGTGTGCAGCTAAACCTCTCTCTCTCTCTATGCTTGATGAGAGATTAAGCAGCTTATAGTGAAAACTTCAGTGATTTGTGGATTTGTAAATCCTGTCTACTACTAGAGACTGTGTTTTATTTTCTCGGTGTGCAAAGACTTCGGTCAACCGTGCTCCCTGTAGTTAAACCGGAATCAAAACTGATTCCGTTGTTTAGGCCAACTATGTTGATCTTGTTTGGGGCTCTGTTTTGAGCTCATAAAGCTCGGGTTAAACAAAATCACGAAGGAGTTCATTAAATTTCGTTGGAAGGATGCGATTGACTATCCCAGAGTTTGAAATAAAGTGAGATTAAATCCTTCTTCGCCGTATATCCTTTCCTTCTTCCTGATCCTTATGCTCGGTCTGATTTTTGGCTGCCCTGTAACACCACATTGTACTTACGTTTGTTCGTTATCCTCATTTATGTGTTATCCAATTCTATCAAACTTAACTACCCTAACTTTAATGGACACGTTCTCACATGAATAAAACATAGCTAGGATATTCAACGTGAGTTTTTGTGGGTCTTACATCTCCGGTTGTGTTTTAACAATTGTGGTTTGTCTAACCCTGATTTACATTTGTTAGAAAAATTGTTTTGATCTCCTAATACTTACTAGGTTATCGAATATTTTCACAGTTTCTGGTTGATGGTAGGTTCGCTAATCACTATTCTAAGAACGACCACGCGGGTGTTCCCACCATGGTGAACCTGAATCTAGAAATGGGACAATGGCAATACGATTGTTCGAGGCCAGTTTGCATTGACTATTTGCAAACCTCAATTCACCCGGTTTACTTTGTATGGTGGAAGTGTTTAAGTAAGATTATATGATTTCAGTGATAAAGATTATCAAATTCATAGCTCATTTTGAAAACATTTCAATTTTTGAACTTGTATTTTCTTGAAAAATTCCGTAACTAATATGAAATTTATGGCATATTTCGACAGCCCTCTTTACGTTATTTCTATTGTGGTTGATTTGATAGAGATATTTCATTCCGTTCCAGATATATTGGTAAAATGGTAATTTGGATTGTTCAGTACTTGAAGGGGCTTGCTCTGTGTTGATGTCACAGAGATGAAATATAACCTGAAAGCCTGGAGAAAATTGGATGTGAATCTGGTCAACACTGATGAGTATATCGATCGAGTATGATCGATTATTGTCCCAGGTGCGACCGCTCGAGGTGTAGCTTATGAATTCCATTGCAGCATCATGCTACGGAGGTGAGCAATGGCTCAAGCGTTGATCGCGCATGTTCCCCTGGTATCAGCGGAGGAGGACAAACACACAATCACATACAGACGCGTCCGTGTACTTGCAAGATAAACAACCAATATGTATGACATGGGAATTGAGGTGTGTGTGACCAAGACACGTCTCACAATTGTCCCCCCGCGCTTCAGCGGTAGGTATAGAGATCTGTACTACATGGTGGTCATCCAGACATCGCTGGGTGGCTTGTTAACGCCGATAAGGTCAACGAAACAGTTTGAACTGAAAATCAGACATCTTGAAATGACACTCGAACAACTTGAAATGATGGTCAAACATCCTGAAATGATGATCAGACCACTTGAAGTGATTCCCGGACATCTTGAAATGATATTCGGACAATTTTACGGTGGAAGCGTATCTACTTCAGTTTCCGATCTCCTATAAAAACAGATGTAAACGGCTTTTGAGGTGAGTGATAAAGAATAGGTCGATCGATCGTCAACAGTTCACAACTCCAAAAAGGCCTGTCGATCGCACGGGCAACAGGTGGCGGACACGACACCAGAGGGACCAAGCGCATGTAACTAATTGCGCGGGCAAACGAACGCACCCGATCGTTTAGGCGTCGACGGCTCCTTGTTTGTCTGTCTATCTATCTGTCTGTCTGTCTGTCCGTCTAACTGTGCATCTGTGTGTCTGTCCGTCTGTCTGTCTATCGTCTAATGTTACGTATAAGCCTTTTCGCAGTTGTAAACAATTGGCGATTGTGTGGTTCTTTTCACGCACCTCGTGTCCAAGTTCCACAGAATCCTGAGAATATCGTACTGAAACCCTTCCCGCCTCTTTTATACCATCCCCATTTGCGGCCAACAGATCAGCAAATAGTTGTTCAACTTAGCTGTTTTGTCAGCGTGTCAAAATTCGCTTAATTTTGTGATCTAAATCAGTATCAAATGGTTATCTGTTTCTAAGCCGTGTCCTGACAGGGAAGCACAGGCCGAAATAAATGTCGTTTCTTTTCAAGCTGTTTTGAAAATCGCGTAAACTGTTTGTTTGTGGCACACAAAATTTGATCGACCAACAAACGTTGTCACCGTTACTCTGACCATATCCCGTCTCTGTATGACCGGATCGCTAAATTTTCGCCTGCCAACAGCGAGCGTGGATGGGCTCGCTCAAACCGATCCCAAAAGCGTGTTTGAATAAAGTCAAAGCCAATGTTTTATTATGGGCGATTTATTAAAGCTAAAACTTATCAAGCCCCACAGGATTTCAACAGACTATTTTTAAGAACTTCACAAAGAGAAAATAATATTAATATTAATAATAATAATAATAATAATAATAATAATAACGGTATACATGATTACTCATGGATGTCGAAGGTTTAAGTATTTCGCTCCCTCATTAGGTTGCGATTTAAATAATTCAACTACGGTGGATTTCCCCTGGGATGATCATTTTGCGTTAACATCAGCATAGAAGTGCAAGAGTGGTTGGGTTGATGCAGTATGTGGATATGCTAAGATTAAGCCTCTCCCCCCCCTCTGAAATCGGCGGTATTGAAATGAGTAGAGTCCCAATACTTGCAGTCCACGTGATCAGCACCGTGACAAAGTTTGCATCCTCATTAGACGTTCGCGATTAAAAAGGAAAACAAATAAACAGTTCACTCAGATTCACAACAGTGTTTTTACCATTCGTGTTTCCGAATTTGGGCGCTTACCGATTCAGTGTGCCGTGTCAAAACAGTCGTGTGTCCGACTCAGTTTCTCCCCACTTATCACATCAGGCTTTTTCATGCTTCATCACGTTCGAGATTCCCGTCCGCGTTTGCACACGGCCTATGCGCGTCTTTTCACCCAGTACCACATTTTAGACTATATTAGATCGTATTGATCATTTATATTCTTTCACCCCGTGAAAGAAATGTGTAATTATCGAGCTGTTATGGATTTCCAATGAATTGTAATCCTTCCGATGATGAATATTTGGATTAGTCCATTCGGTTTTTCACAGGCACCAGGCACTGTTCATGATGATGTTCGGGGTGGGTTTCACTCAATGGGAGATTGTTAATTCCCTATTGGTTGAATGCATTTCGAATGCGATGGAAATGTTTGTGATAACCGACATAAACGATCAACTATTACGAAATTAACGATCTCCCAAAGAGTTAAACCCACACCCAAGACCATCAAGAATGTCTGGTGCCTCTGAACAATCGAATGGACCAACCCAAACATTCGTCATTTAAATTGATTGAGTCATTCACGCAAGAAGATAACGATCGACCGTGTAGTTCAACGGGTCAGGGTTTGAAGTCCCAGCCCGAACAACCGCTGTTTGAGTCCTGACAGGGACACAAAAATTACGTACCGCTGACGAGTCCCAAACAGGACAAGAAACAACTGTCCTGTGCTCTTTGTTGGTCATCACAAATATTTCCACTGCATTTGGATTGTAATTCTGTTTGTATATTTTTTGTTTTACGGTTGCAAACACTCTTGTTTATTTGGTTTTTACCGCTCCAAAATCCAGATTTTGTGATATACTCAATCATACATGTGCAATACTTATTCTTCCCCAGCTAAATGATCATATTGGTTATGCGGTTGAATGTTGGCTCTTTAATGACCATCGTGACGCGTAGCTGCTTCTTGGATGATGTTGGCTCGGCGTTTTGGATCACCACAACTTCCAAATAAGGGTTGATTGATTGATTGTTTTTGTTCGCATGCTTCTTATTTGCCTAGGTAAAGGAGCAATCTCTCCCAATCTCTGCAAGTGGCCTGTTGTTGTTGTTTGGTGACTTCGATGTTCGTTCTTTTGTTCCACACCCGATGCTCCCTGTTCACGGCTATCGTAAGTGAGATTCACATCTGTCTATGCAAACATCATCTGCAATGGACTCGATCCAAGTGACACCGATGAATCCTTTCCAATTCTTGAGCATTAGGATAGTTTTTGGATCGGCTGCTTGATTAAATCACGAGCTGGTCAAAAGTAGACCGCTTCAGTTTTGCACCGGATCTATGGAAATTGTAAACTACGTGATTTAAATCCCCTATCGGTGCCCTCCTCCTCCCCCCCCCCTCATCCTGTCATAATGTGTATTTTCCCAAACAGTTTTTGTATGACCGCGGCCCCGTACCTAAACTATAGTGCATTTCAAGCAAAACAACAGAGTGACGAACAAGCTCGTTTTCAGAGATTCGTACTCATACCCATACATCTCAATATACACATCCCTAATAGAGAATAAAATGGTCTTGGGAAAATAAAATCACAGATCACTAGAGAAGATTACATCATGAGGTCATTTAAAGGAGAAACATCGGCTGAGATCATATATGGAAGACATGCCGACGCAATCGATAACAATTTCCAAGCTGAGGATGTTGTTCACATCCAAGCCAATTATTTGTTTGCAACTGAGGGACAAAGTTCCAGATGCTGCGGTCACATTATGTGCATATTCATTATCTTATTCCTATGTAATAATGTACTCAGGCCGTACGGTCAGGCGATTGTTCGAACGGTTCCGTGAACATCATCCTGCGTGGCTGAACACCGGAACGATTAGGTCACTCACCAATGTAACGGTTCATATCTAGCTGTAACAAATCACACTGTGGACGTGGCCCAGGATTTACAACGCCTGTACAAAGTTCGTGGGTGATTATCGACGCGGATTCGTTGTCAGATACTGGCCACAACAGAAACGATGTGTATTCGTCTGCACAACCCATCTTTGTGTGCCTGAAAACAATTTTTATCATCGCTAGCATGCCGTCCCTGGTCGACCCCACACACGTGCCCTTTTCACAGAGTAATCTCGATGGTCGGATAAGTGAACATACAAATGGGTGATCATGGTGAACCCGATTTCCGGTCTCACAATGAAATCGTTCCTATTAATCTGTGCTTTTATTTTATTTCATTTTCTCAAGATAATTTTATTTCCCTATAGTAGTGCATTTCTTGATCAATGAATAGAGAAGGAAGTAAAAACGTTTATTATTACAATTATAATTTTTATTACTATTAGTTTGTTCGACCTCTCTTTAGTAACTGTTTGGGCTGCGTTACTATAAGGTAACAGAAAATTGTCCAACCGTTTTTTTCAATACCAACATGAATACAAATAACGTCTCATAAACAGTTCCACACAAATATACTATTCAAATCTTCTTCAAACGCATACATATCATACAATAACATCAATAGCCTAATGTTTTATTTCCGTCTTGTGGGAGAAAATCTTACACAATCAATTTACACTTTGAAGGTTTAATTTTGCCAGATAGATTGTATATGCAATTTGATTGCTTCGGTCACCGCTACGAAACCGTTATATTTCAACACAATGAATACATTTGGTCAAACATAATAAGAACTCACTGGAACCGGCTTTTGTATATGTTTGTTCAATGTGGTCTCGTCACGTGATCAAATCATTTCTGTGCAATGGTGTAGAACATGAACTGTGACAGACAACAATATAGAATCTATCGATCGCACCCGACTCAATTCGTTTTTCACATGCCCCTTTTAACGATCCTATGACTAAGGAGTTCCCGCGCCTAAAGGGGCAAGAAGCACGTTAACTTAGATATGCGATGGAGGTGTTGCTGTTGCTGTTGTTGTTGTTGTTGGTGGTGGTGGTGGAGGTTGACACATATATCCAAATCAGTTTCCACACTACTGTAACCTCAGAGTCTTGTGTCATTAGACTTTGAGCAGGCATTAATTCTATGATTCCAATCATACCAAAGTTGTATTTGTCACGAATCGCGGTTCTCGCGTATACGAGACATCTGGAGTGTTCTTGCTCTCCGCTGTCTGTGTTTGTGCATGAATGTGTATATGTGATTGCCAAGTGAGGATACAGGTCTGTGACCAAAAGAAGGGAGGCGACGACGAATATTGGGGACCAGTAAAATTCGACGTGGCCGTTTCAAGAATATGGTAACGAGCGAAACACAAATGCTGATTGGTCAAGGTATTCTAAACCAATCCTATAATCTGTCAGACGTCCAGAACTGGGTAAATTGATTTGAATTTTGATGCAATATTCACCAAAGTAGCATGCAGAATCGATCAGCCTTAGTCCTCACCACTGGTTATTGCTGATTGATATTCCTTGCTAAAGAATCGTGCGTTTCCAGAAGCCAAGCGAATAGAACGAGAGGTCTTCGTCACTGCATGTTTATGGGCCGAATTGATCGTGTTAACTAGCAATGAAGAGAGAGAAAAAGAGAAACTATGGATCGGCGATGATTATCGCTCCGTACTGACATGTCGGTTGGAAAAATGGACAGTTACCAAGTTAGAACGGGAGGATTTTATAAAGTATTGCATGGGGACACGCGTTTTTCCCACATCGACCAGGCACAGGACTGCCTCCAGACCCACGCAGATTGCGCGCACTCCGTTGTAAGGTCAGCCGAGATGCGCGTGTGGGGGGGGGGGTCAGTGAGTACTGTATCACATAGCTCAAAGTCAAAGTTTTATCATAAGAATTACTTACAAGCTCGCATAGAGTTCCAGGCAGAAAATAATAGAGGGGAGACGGGACCTATGTGACCCAGTTTCCTGTTTAAGGTTTTCATACCCTCACGCCAGATCTTTGTTTGGCCACCCTTGGCTTTTTTCCACCCACTATGTGCGTCGGCGAACATCGCTCGCCGTGACAACCTATCTGGTGACTTGCGTGATACATGCCCCAACCAACGTAATCGGTTGAGGTCGACCGCGAGAACCAAAAGCTCTACGCCTAACCTCAGCATTGCCTGTGTATTGATCATGACGCAATACACAAGTGACAAATGGTACATTGGGTGTACAAGAAACGATGTGGTGACGCACCAATTAGATCTCGTCCATGACATTCCAATTGGTCGATTGGACGACAGCTATCCTAGTCATCTAATCCGGAATCGATTCGCCTTGGACGTCGTGAGCGCGCTTTTGGTGTGACGCAGATCCGAGCGCGACTTGACGGGTTCTATGACCTCTGTTCTCATACAACCCACAATAGTGAGTGATTCACATGTGGAGTATTTCGTTTGCCGTTTAGGACTACGAAATTTTCCATCGACCGGATCAAAAGATTCCATAGAGAAAGGTTTTCTCCCGATGGTTCAATTTCCGACGGCTGAGAGATGTCGCTGGCTACTTCAGTATCGCGGGAGGAGTGATGGTCTCGCGTGGCGATGAAAAAAACTCTGTATCTAAAACGGCTGTCACTCGAATGTAAAAATCGGTCCATTTCGTTCCCTCGTTCACCGGAAACAGATTTGTGTACAGACAGAGTAAATATTATATACTAATGATCGTTAATTGAATCCGCTTTGATGATGATGAAATGCGGCGCTAAATTCCGGAGTGTAGGACATTTTGAATAGAAAATTCAAAGATACCATCATTTTCCATGTGTTGATAGTCCACCATGGGCTAGGACATCTCTTGAACAACTACAAATTAGGAAGTGCCTGAAAAAGTAAAGTTAAGACCGAATAATCAAACTGTAATACTCGAATAGGAACCGGAATTGAACAGCGCGAAATTGAACTCGGACTGAAAACCCACTGAATTACGCAACGCAAGGTAAAACCAAGACGAGCTGTGGATACAGATAATTCTATTGAGAAAAGCACGCAAATATATATCACATGCGACCAACAGTTATTGGTCGGTTCCTGGATGTCCAATCGGCGACAGTGTGGTTTATTATTATACCTTCATGTATTCGGCCAATCTGGTTGATGCCAATCGGGACCACAGGATTGGTCGGTTATTCTATTCTTGATTGGTTAGCCGGAAGCTGTACCGCGGTGCGTGAGTATTCGTTGCACGATCACCACACAAACCCAAGGCTCTAAAATCGCAGGATTGTGTACCTAATGACTTCTGTACACCGTTGCTCCACCACGATCATAAATTCCTCTTTGAACTAGTCAAACGTATTCCCAGTGATATGATCACTGTGAAAATGCATCCGTGACTGGCGGTGGATTGTAGTGGTGGTCGCGTGCAGCCAGGGAACTACCGTTATAGTCTCACAACGACCCAAAAGGAACCGGCTGTGTTTTATCGCTCGATCGCGGAGAGCCGTTCGGGAATACTGCCGGTGAAAAAATCTCAGGTGTGAAATGCGAACATGTTGAGCGTAAAAATAAAGAGCAAATGATGGCGGAATCGTCTAAATTATTAAAATAAATAGATTTGAAATAATAAATATGTCTTCGTGAAACAGATCACATTTGGTGGTCAACACAGTCCGAGAGACGTCTTGGCAAAATCGCAGATGATAGTTCCGTGAGTACCATCCGAAAATACGACTCGTATACAGTTTGGACAGTAACTCACGAAACACTGAGTAGACAAGCACACATGTACAGTACATTCTGGACCAGTGGTCCAATCCCGAGTGTGAAACCGGTAACCAAGTCCATCATAAACATCTTGATTATGAATTATGAGATTTACGCATTGGTTGAGTATGAACAATTGCTAATGGTAATGTGGTTCTCCTGGCCTACGAGATGACACATACCACGGAGCGGCACGTTACAGTTTTCGGACAACTGTAATGAATCAAACTTCCAAGGTGGCGTCAGCAGACCATTGTACAAAACAATCAGAGACCGCGCGGTCCAGACAGAAGCTGACCATTACTAGAAATACTAGCACGCGATTGGCAGAGGCCTCGATGAACAATGAGCTTGTTTTGTACATATTATTTAATCTCTGATTTCTGCAATAAACAAGCTGCTATTCCAGCGGCCTTTACCTCGCCTGTAGGTTATGTGGTACATTGCGTGCAATCACCAGTGTGGTCTAGTGCTTACGTTGCGTCCGTGATTACTAATCCGTGATTCGTATTTTGTTTTCAGTGCGTACTACAATTACTATAGGTAAGTTGAGTGTTCAAAATCAAAGCAGTCAATTCAAACAAAAT
This sequence comes from Echinostoma caproni, assembly GCA_900618425.1. Taxonomy (NCBI): domain Eukaryota; kingdom Metazoa; phylum Platyhelminthes; class Trematoda; order Plagiorchiida; family Echinostomatidae; genus Echinostoma; species Echinostoma caproni. The sequence continues at coordinate 67,691 of UZAN01039981.1, forward strand.
TGGTAAAAGTCAGTGGCACAATTCCTTATGATAAATGCTGAAATGTGAAAGCAACTCATCCTTATGTAGCATTGCTCAAATCGAGCAGACGGTTTATCGTAAGCACGTGCAGGGAATACTTTGCACAGGCTCTGTGCGATGCAGCACCGTTGATCGTCTTCGGTCGACCGAGCGTGTTATTGTCCTCGCTGACTAACAACTGGGAATCGATATTCTTGTTTCGCTCAGCCGATTGAAGCTATGCGCACGTGCGCACCAAAAGACGAGTACACTCAGCCGCCTTTCGTTGGAAAGCTGACGACAACCATTTCGAGTGTGCGCACGCACACACAAACACATTTACTCATTCTGTGTCGATCAAGTGTGTGTGTGTGTGTGTGTGTGTGTGTGTGTGTGTGTGTGTGTGTGTGT
>UZAN01039981.1:88823-99027 GCA_900618425.1 Echinostoma caproni
TGCTTATGTCGTCACTAGGGCAATGCCAGAACTGTGTAGACCTCCCATTGCTGACATAACAGGGTCTTTCGATGCTTGATTGCTATGGCCTCTGCAAATCTTATCAGCTGTCCATTCCAGGTTGTGCAAATAACTCGAAGAGAAGTCCCGTGATCGACTTGGTGGCTAGTCTGCAGCAGATAGTGGGCAATTGATGACGCAAGTGTTCTGTGCGGTCGCTTTGATGACCTGGTGGTTTGCGTAGCGCTCAATCTCATCTGCTCGCGTTCAACCCATATCAGTATGTCTTCGGCCACTCGGGTACGCAGCTGTCTTTCTGTTCTGTCCACGTAAGTAGTTCCGCACCTATATTGAAATTCATAGATTACATGCCATTCGGCAGGCAGAGGGAGCAGTGATTTCACCAATGGCTTCGGAATCTGGGTTGTTGTGAAGCGAACGACCGAATTTGAAGCAAAATATGTGCGAGTTGCAAACGCCACCAGCCGTTTTATAATGAGTTGGCCTACATCATCATCTTTGAAAGGGAGTTGAACGTTGACTTCGCATCTTGGTACTATTACCTCCGAGGGTTTGGGCTCGGCTTTTTCGCTGTTCAATTGTATGAGTTTTGCTGGATAGCCATTGAGCTTCCGAGCTTCCGAGAGCTGAATTAACTCACTTTCCACGTTATCCAAAGCGTACAGTCTCCTAGCTCGGTCAACCAGTGTACGCATGAGACCTGGTTTGTACTGGATTGGAGCGAAACTCTCAAAATACATATACTGACCGGTCCAGATGGATTCCCGATGCACATGCTTCAAAATATTCCCGTCCGGTCTTCGACTAATAACAATATCCAGAAGTATCAGTCATTTTTCTCAGTTTCCATAGCGAATTGTATGTCCTTGGGAAGTAAATTCATTTCAGCTAACAGCTCCTCCGTCTCCTCTGCCGCTTCGGGTGATTATCATCGTGTCGTTGACGAATCTTTTGTACCTAACGGGATGGTTACAGCCACCTTATCGACTTGTCTAAATCCCCGACCTCGAAAACTGAATTGAACATCCGTTGTACACAGAACTAGTAGACGTTCCAAGACCGAGAGCGGAATACCCCAGTCGATTTGTTTCTCCAACACTTAGTCACAAATGATTTGTATAGTTTCCACAACGGAAAGATGCCATATGACGGACATTTATGTTTAGTTCATCAAGAACGCGTGTAAGTTCAACGCTATCTTTCAACAATGAATTTTTCTTGCCGGTTCCAGTATTTTTTGAACTATTTGGTCATTTTGTGTTGTGGAAAATTTCGCATGGACATTATTGAACAAAGTGCTATACCAGATTCGTGCACTTTTGGTGACCCATTCGTTTGTGTTGTGTTTGATTATCGATTGGTTTGAGGTTTCTGATAGTTTTTCGTTTGATTGTCATGCCCTGCAGTCAGCGCCATCTGAGCTGCAGTAAAATGATTCTGGGATGAAATCGTGCTTGCTTGCAGTGTGGTGTTTTTGTTCAAGATCACATATTTGTTTGTCCACTCATCCGATCTTCATTTTCACTCGTGATGCAGTGTGTGGGGGGGGGAGGGGGNAGGAAGGTCTTAGTGCCTGCACAAATTGTTTTCAAGCACACAGACGGGGGGGGGGATTGTGCAGACGAATACCCACCGCTTCTGCTGTGGCCAGCATTCGTCAGTGAACCTGCCTCGATAATCACCCACGAACTCTATACAGGGGTCTGAAATCCTCGACCATGTCCAAAGTGTGATTTGTTTCAGCTAGATGTGAAACCACTGCTCTGGTGAATGATCTAATCGTTTCGGTGTTCAGCCACGCAGGGGGATGTTCACGAGTCTGTTCGGACAATCGCCTGACCGTGCGGCATCCACAGCTCGTCTTGGTTCTACCTGACTTTGCGCTCCATTCAGCAGGTTTTCAGTCCGAATCTGAGTTCGCGCTATTCGATTTCGATTTCGAACATTACAGTTGATTGGAAAAGGACTATAAACAGATTTGTACGAGATAAAACAGTGATTGAAAACGCCTGACTGATTGTGGATCGACCGATTGTGCTGTTCTCCCGCTGAACTCATCGACAGTCCGAGCTTTTCGATGAAGCGCTCCTGACCTTTGTTTTTTATTGCTTCCGAATCCTCTGTTCGATCTGCACCTGGCCAGTATTTTTTGGCAACAATAAGCCAATTTTGGAAAACTTTTGGCGGAGTGGTCACCGCTGTGGGCTAGTGATCAGCTGAGCTCGGTTAGGATGTTTGTATTCTACCTGTGGAGTAGCGCGTAAGATCCTCCGTTCGGTTGGATGGATTGGCAACACAGAACAGTTTAAACCGATTGACAATGTTCTTTGTTTGTCATATGAAAACATTCCATTCGTACTGTGGGTACTACGTTAGATTAATCAACAGTACCATTTATCTCTAGCAGACGCGTATTCTCTCAATTCTTCCGGGGATCCATTTGACCTGCATATTTAGCTGTGTTCGACCAAACCACGACGCCCGATGGGCAAGGAGGATTCCGCTTCGTTTTCTTCTCACGTGTTTCAAGTCGGATCGAACGCTTCATTTTCATTGAGACCAGACAGGCATGCGGAGAACAACGTTTTTCTCAGTCTTGCGGAGCGGGAAAACTGAGTAATTTAGACTGACCTGTCCAAGTTGGAACACCGAAATGCGCGGCCACGCGGCTGCAACGCATGCGTGCATGTGGACCAGGAGGCAGTAACCACACACCCACAAACACACAGGCGAGCACGTAATGCATGCAATCATACTTAGTTGGTTGACTCAATCCACTTGAAATTGACGGCTCCGAATGCCGGAATGCGGGAAAGAAGCGACCGAAGTTGAACACAGCGTATTGTTCGCCAAACTCACTCAAACCGTCCGGATTTGTTGGTGCGTTAGTAGATCAATTAGATATGAACCAGTTTGAGGTTTATTGATTAGTTTGTCTGGTTATCCGACCTTAACACATCTCTGCTCTCCAATCCTGGTCTAACGGGTGCTTTTGAACTTTATATATTTTCCCCCTATAAGAATAATAAATTGTTTCCAATCAAAGATGCATCGGGACACAAATCACAAGTGTATCCAGTAGCTCAGCAGAAAAACGAAGGAACTAGTGGCAGGCAAGCCGGGTGATATGTGTGCTTCCTCTCTCAATGTACACTTGACAAACAAAGGTCGATTGATAGAAAAAAACCGCGGCGGTGTTTGAGGAAGTGAGCAAGCAAGACCAGTGAATAAACCCCGATGAGAATGCCCATAAGATCATTAATTTTGGGAGAAATGATCTTTCTTTAAAATGTATTATTTTTTCTTCATTTTGATTCCTAGCAGCAATTACAGAACTACACTCGCATGACCTTGGTGTTACTATAGCAATTCCAGTTTTCATTTTTATATTCTGACGATTGCCTTTCCTCAACTTACGACGCATCAATTACTACAGTTCGATAAAATGGTATTGATGATGATAATATAACGGAAAACGTATTCTACTCGGATACAGTAAACATCATAACCCCAGCCTTCCGGTAACCCCCCCCCCCCGGGCTCACGAAAGCATGTGTGTTGTGTGTGTGTCTATACGATTCGCTGCTGTCAATTTACCACAGTCCGGTTTTGTTGGTTTTGTGCTCTTGAGTTCCTTCCGTAATGGGAATAGTTTGTATTTGTTGCATTCCCCGGTTGAAATAAATCAATTAAAATATTTTTACCCCCGGGAGGCAGCACTATTCGATCGATCCGACTCGTCCCGCTCTGCCATGATCCACCTCTGTCGACCCTTATAACCGAATGACATTTCTTTTTTACGAGAATCGGTTCCCACACATGGATGGAAGCGAATCAGTGGTAGCGGATGGATAGGGGGTTGAAATTTGTGTTCGGTTGTGAATTCAACAATATTTTTATTCCATTTTCACAGTTTCCTCTAATTCTGTTCGACATTTTTGTATTCCTTTCCTCTTGGTTTGATGAGTTTCACACCTCATTTCACATAGTTCAATAAAAAAAGTATTTATGAGACCAGCGTTTTCTTCAATTTCACATAAATCTGATTTGGTTCTTAGAATCGATCGATCCAGGTTGGGGTAGTAGCATTCATTTACTGCACGATTGCGCATACCTTTCAGGCTCAGTTAAAATTCTTTCACACAGACAAACACACACACACACACAGGGACCGCTGATTGTTGTTCGATCACCCATTTGGAATGACTGTATAGATGCACAGTAAAATTGCAAGAATACTTCAGTCGTTTTTTCTATCCTGCTTACGTTCCAAGAGCAATTGACAAGGTCATTCTTTGCACAATGATCATACATGCTACGACCAATCCAAAAATATTCAACGACTCTCAAGTTATGATAACAAAATATTGATCCAGATGCTCGATGAAGATATTTCGTATCACTATGGGCACAACACCTGGTTCATAAATTGTTTCGTGTCCGTACAATAAGTTCAGCCCCATTCGGACGTGAACGTTCAATTCACCTTTTTTGCATGTGGCTGTCTAGTGCATTACATGTTGTACCGCTCGTGCAGTTCCATTCTCTGGCTGTAAGATACAACCCTTTAGATCACCATGTGTAATTGCTAACCTTGGTTGGCCTTTCCATTCCCCGGCATGGATCTCAGTCGGATTGCGATACAAGCGGACTGAGGATGGATTCTATGCAAAAAGTTTAATAGTAATCATAATAATAGTAGTAATCATAGTGATCATAATAATAACGCAAATCCGAAATCGAAGTCCCTGTGGAAATTACAATTGAAACACCGACACCGAGACACAGGACGAACGTCGTAAAAGTAACGGTTTGTTTATTGGAAGAAATCAATGCGATCAAATAATACACGCGTGATAATTCTACGTAGTTCACACTCTGCACAATCTGTGATTCCTATTTGGATCAAGTGGATTGTGATTGGTCCAGGACAGCGCTGTTTCATTGGTCGATCTGAAGCTGTATGGTATGTCTCCTTGTGTGCCGGTGATTTCACGTAGTGTGTGTGTGTGTGTGTGTGTGTGTGTGTGTGTGGGATCATCACAGGCACTCATATCTTTGTGATATGGGACTTGTATTGTTCTAGTGTTGTAAATGTGCTAGTTATCCTATCGTTGTTGAAATGAACGATGAAAAGAAAAAAAAAATGGCCGCGGTTTTGAGATTTATCAATTGACATTCACGGTTAGCAGCCGCGGAATTCGCGCTCCATGGCATAATTGATCATGCTATTTACTTTGTTTACTCGGCTCAGTTCTGACTCCACGCCAACAAGACAGAAAGTTATCCAGTGTTAATTTTCCCTCGTCACATACACACCCGCATTGTCTGACAAACACGGTTTTCAGTCAAATACCAATGCATCCAGCATGTGCTGATAAAAGCACTTAAGCAATTTGTGAGGAAGCAAGAAAGTCAGATTTCCAAATCGTTCACTGTTGCAGTTCTCGTTGAAATTCATTTCACATTTTTCACGGGTTTGGCTAGCGTTGACGTTTGTCACACGGATCGGGCTAGGATGTTGATCTGTAGATAATATTGAATCGCCGTATTTGAACCGCTCTCCTGGGGGAACAAACTGCTTGATAATCGGCAACTGCTGGAATTTCAGCAACTTATTTTTCATCGCTTTTGTGACACATTGTCACCAATGGGGAACAAAACAGCTGCGCAATGTGGGACGTGGCCAATCACAGATGACCACATCATCGTCACCGGAGTGATGACCTTGGTAAACCACTGAGAAATAGCAAAAACAATGAGGCAAGGGTCGCAAAAGCATCAAATGTCAGTTAAAACGGGAATTAGATTCCAACTGATTCACACCATATCTTGACACGTTTGTCAACAGAATTTTCATCAACCACATCANCATCACATATTTAAACATTTTCCGATTTCAAATGCCTTTGGATTTCGCTGGATCGTAAATGAATTTGGAGAAGTTTCTAACTATAAGATTGGATCGAATACGAGAGTGACATTGTACCCGTCATCCGTCATTTCGGTGTGCAATTAATATTAGAACGGAGACACTGGGGTACAATCATGGCAGATCAATATTTGTCAAACAAGACTCGCGAGGATGAGGAAGACGTGCAAACCGGATGAAACTGGGAATGTGTAGCGGATCACAATCACAAACGAGTCGGAGAGGAAATCTGTAATAGTTGAAGGACACACTCATCACGGATTATGAATCATGTATTAGGAAACATAGAATCGTACTGGTATTTGCACGACGGTAGTTCTCGTAACCCCGAAACGGAAGGAAAAGGCCACAGAGGTAGCAGTTCGTTTCTTGGAGGAAATCAAAGGGGTTAAATAACATGTAAAAAAGAAGTCTATTGGTTGGCACGCTGGGGCACTCTCTCACGTTGCGGAAACTTCAGTCAGTTGGTCTTCCGTTAGTCTACCGACTCTCGTGTAGGTCAACAACACTCTGGAATTCCCTTCCAGCGATTTTGGTGGAAAGGAAGACAGACGCTGCTTTTAAACGGCATTTGGATGAGCACCTGAAGGGGCTATGGAGGAACGAACACTTGTGATCGAACCTTCATCCCAGTGGTGATGGGCCCTACACGGGCACCCTGCCCTCTGCCCTCAATCCTGAAGACTGAAGACTGGTTATCCAGGCATCCCCCAATCGCGTTATCGTGTTCTTGGTATCGTACAGCTTTTGTCTGGACCTCACGGCTTCTGATTGGTCGGCACAATCGGCCTGCGGTTCAATGTTCAAAAGTTGTATTCCATATGCGCTTTCCGGCGTCATCTGAGAAGCTTGACTCATCACAGTTGTCCAGAGAGTGTAACGTGTCGCCCCGTAGGTTGCGTCATCCCGTGAGCTAGGATCACTTGTAAACTTTTGCCAAAATCTTCCGACAACAAGAGATGTAGAAAAAGAGAACGCCACAGATGTAACAGTCGGTTTCTTAAAGGAAATCAATAGCATAGAGTATAAGAAGACACCTACTTGAATTGCCGGGCTTTAGTACAGACTGTTGGCTTCCAACTTGTTTTTGTTGCCCCGAAATTCTCATGCATAGCTCCCTGGCTGGCGTTATCCTGGCTGGATTGGATCAGCATTGAATGTTTCAGTGTTTGGAATGTTTTTAGCATTTCATTGTTGCATTCTGTTTATTCTCCACACAATGCTTCCACGGATATGGACAAGCACCGCCCAAGCTGACTAAATCCGATTGTCTGTAGGGACGTTCAGAATGTACTCATACGAATAATGGTGTTCTTCGGGGTTAAATTGTGACACAAAGCAACCATTTAGTACGTTGATCAAAGCGAACAGTATTCACACACACATACACACACACACGTGCACGTATAAAGCGAACTTGAGTTCGAACGAAAAACCCGCGGAATGGCACTGATTATGATAAAACCAACCCAAGCTGTGGATACAGTCGCTTCTATCACACAAATCCAAGTAGTAGCAGCAGTGTTGTGAGGTACTGATCACATTTCTGAGTAAAATATTTTGCGCGCGCACGCGCAAGAGATGATTGGCGGTTTCACACAAGACTAAGTTGTTAAGTAAATTCAAAGTTGTAACCAAAGAAGATGCAAACATACCATCGGAAGATGTTCCACTAATCATCCTGAAATTTTGTCGAAACTTCGACTACTCTACTTCAGATGAAAGTGTGGTGATCGTGTAACGAGTACGCACACACTACGGTACAGGTTCCAGGTAACCAATCAAGAAGCGGGATAACCGACCAACCCTGTGGTCTCAATTGGCATCATCCGGATTGGCTGAGTGCAAGAAGGCAAACAGATAAACCATATCGCTGTCGATTGGACATTCGAGAATCGACAAGTGATTATTTGTTGCCTGTGATACATATTTCCATGATTTTCTGAATAGAATTAGCTGTATCCACAGCTCGTCTTGGTTGTACCTGAATTAGCGCTATTCAGTGGGTTTTCAGTCCGATTCCGAGTTCGCGCTATTCAATTTCGATTCCTACTCCGAATACTACAGAGAGGCTTCGTTCTGTGTAATCCGATTTACTCATTTTCATGTCGTTCCATCGAATATATAGTTTTTCTCAACCCGGAGCTGGTCTTTTGGAATTATAACAGTGTTCGCATTTAACTCACAACTACTCGTGAGTAGTGGTGTGGGATAATTGATATTGATTGTTTTTGAACTGACCATCCTTCGAACTTCACCTTCACGCACTGTTCCTCAGTTCATCGATTCAACCATACACTCGAAAGCACTAGACTCCAGTTTCGCTCTTATTGGAGCTAATCAGTAGTGCATATCCTCCGTCAGATCGTCCGGGATTTGAACTCCGGATCCATCGTATGGTAGGCGTGTGCTTTGCCAGTGTGTCAAACAGCTCACGCCATGGTTGAATCAAACTGTCAATTCATGTTTGTGCTCCCGAGTATATGGTTGAATCGATGAACAGGGGATTGTGTGTGAAGGTGAAGTCCGAAGGTTAATCAGTCAATTCAACCAATATAACAGTGTTCCTATGGTTGTGACGTACTACTCACATTTGTAAGTAGTTTTCACGCACCAAGAAGCGGTTATTGAATTCCCATGGAATTACACTAGTTGTTCTGTGTGCTTATGGGAATTATGAAGACTTGCTCCAACGAAGACATTTTGTCGTATGAATACCAATTTACCGATACCCTTAACATTATTTGTAATAAATCACTCTCCTTGTCCCGATTCGGCCTTGTGGCATTATAATGGTACCAATCGTTGTTGTTGTTGTTGTTGCTGCTGCTGCTGTAGTAACGCATGGAAATAAATATCAATGACCGATTCTTCCATTGTTTTCCAATCGTGATCCGAACCGATAGCATGTGCATGGGTTCACCAGATTGGTGGGGATTTGTAGTATTCGGAATAGGAATCGAAGTCGAATGACGCGAACTCGGACTCGGATCGTGGAAACCCACGGTGCACGCATTCCAATGAGTACTTGTGTTGTCCTATTATGTCTATAGGACCGATACATGCTTCGGTTGCATCATTCACAAATGTAATTCTTTTCGATAGGCAAACGATGACAAGAGCGGATGCTCTGTTGGTGTTATCCATTTCAAATCACGAAGGGATTTTTCACATTCCACGGTCCATTCTCCTTCGGACAGCTAATCGTGCAACGAACGAGGTTGTGCTCTGCGAGCACGATTGAAAACGCGACTAGTGCTGCGGGCATTTCGGGTCAAATTATGTTTAAATGGGGTGGATGATTCCCAAGAATTCTAATTCCATCATTGGGAACATACAGTTGGATGGTTTAGTAACACCCGTTTTCTCTAAGACTCGCTACAGAAATCGCTTTCTCCGATTGTTACCATGACATGCTTCCCTTGGCCGATCCAGAGACAACCATATCGTCCTGGTGCGTCATTTCGCCATTCATTCGGGATATCACGTGATCAGCTGTTGATTTATCGGTACCAAGAGAAAACTGTCCAGGAAGGGTCTTTATGATGTAGATTGTTGTCAATTGCCAAGTGTGCATGTGCCCGGCAGATCGATTTTTGAGAAACAACGATAACCATGTGAGGATTTCATAGACTTTTCCTTTTCTACTGTCGTGGTTCTACAATTTTGTAACCTCGGTTTTCGCCTCATTCTGTAATTGCCCGGGGTTCCGTAATCACTTTTCAGTGTCACAACGATCGTAGTCGCACCACTCCATGACTAATAATACTATTCCGCCCTATTCGTTCTGTTGCTCTGAGCACCAGTTCAAGCTGTTCGTGTGACCAAAAATTCATTTTTAACAAAAAATACTGACGCACCATCGCCTTCGAATTTTGCTTCAGTTATGCTCAATCTCCCTGTATTTTCAGTACCCCATCAGCTTTCGGCATTGTTCAGTTTTATCAGATATCGTTTCACTTATATACTATGTACAGTGCGATTGCTCCATCGTTTTCAGTCGTCTCGTCTCTCACCCGTGACCTTAAGCAGATAAATTCCCTCTGACCCCTAATGCGATCTGATTGGATCATATTCCGCGATCTGCGGCGCTTAAAGTCTCTCACCCCAACACCAGACTGTCTGATTACCGACTTATACGTTTTGTAGTGCTCTTGGTGTTACGTCCAGTCCATCCGAGTACGGATGGCACTCCTGCTACACAGTCGAAATTCACTGGGCCGCCTGAGACTCACAGCTGTAAAAAAGGTG
>UZAN01039982.1:2105-26442 GCA_900618425.1 Echinostoma caproni
CGATCACACCCCTTGCCTCACCTACAAGATGTTTTAAGGTTGGGTGTGTAGCGTGTAATCAGTCTTACATCAAAGCGACCAACGCCTCAATAATATAAATAAAAACTTATCAGACCGTTAAAGATGAAGCCCTGAAGCCCACTGTTCCGTGATCACAGAAGTCCTTCCAACTGTATCGACATCTGAAACAATTAGTTTATAAGCCATTTGTTCTTGAATTACTGTACTCTCCTTCAGCTCGATTGTGGCTCTGCCTCTGAACTTATGACTCTTTCTTCTTTGTTATTCTCTTTCTGTTCTTGGAACTCGTTTCCGCACATGTTCTCCCGAGCGGATATTCCAACTCCCAATTTTTCGTNGAAAAACGTTCACAACGATGCGCATCACATAACAGATCACTCCCAAAACTCCATTTTCTGACGTTGTCCGCTTTGCATTTCGCTTTCAATGCAAGGCACAATTACGATATGTTACGTACCTGTTTGAGAATTACGTTCCTACGCGATTTTTACTATTACTTTTTGTCTCCACCGTTCATTTTTCACATTGTTGTACATTTGGATCATGCGCACTAGCATGTTTCGCGGGCTTTGCGAAATACACCGTTATTATTAATAATATTAATTGAAAATCATAATCGTTTTTCTACTTAACGGTTGGGACCCTAAAAGTACCCACCTACTGAGCTCCAACAAGTGCACAAACGTCAGTTAGTTCAATGCTGTATCGGTCGTCGCACAACATACCAGAACCGCACTCTCCATTGCATCAAGAGAGTTAGGTAGACATAAGTGAACTGATGTTTATTCCTCCCCATATTTATTCAAATATTTGTCTTCCATACCGAACCTGATCCATAACGTTTCATCAAAATCTTTATTTTTGATTCGCCATAGCTTATTGTCAGATAGCAGTGGTAGAAGTTTACCACTAAATAAGCTGTATGTTATAAAGCCTCTGCAACCTCTTAATCTGTGAGTTTCAAACCCTTAGACTCTGACGCGGGTGAGTTAACAGTCGTGTCCAGGGCTTACAATGGATTATTTGTTTATTTTATATTGGTGACACAAATTAAAGATACCAGCAGCACAAGTGCACCGGGTCTTTTATAGAAGAACTTTCTTTCCAAATCAGAATACGGTTCGACCCGGTATTCTGTTCAGTGAGATGTAGGAATCGAACTGAGCTGTACATTTAATGTCTTCTGATGGAATGGATACCCATCAAGGAGGCTGCATGACTCAGTTGGTGTTAGAGGGATAAACATCACAGACAGATGCTTGCTCATAATTTCTGCATTTGCACCAAAACACTGTCGTCCCTATTTACAAAAGAACGAATTTAACAAGAACATCATTCAGCTCATCTAATCGAGCTGTATCCCTGATATTAATCCGCTGGTAGTTGATGTAAACACGAAATTTGGAAAACATTTCAAATTAAAAGCCTTTTTAATAAGCCCTTTATCCTACCTGCCCAGAAAACAGGTAACGATGATTAAATACTTCATTTCTATGAACATCGCTAATCGTTCCTATATATAATCAGCTTTTGACACCGGTCTCGTTGGACGATAGCATGGTATCCTAGTTCAAAGTGTAAATTCACCCAACTTGACCGCATATCTGTAAGCTGCCGTTGGCGTGGCTCAGTACAAACTTGCACATTCTAATTAACTACATGCGTTCAGTGTCATCAAGCAATGGTTGCGATTAGCTTCACGCTTCGACTCAGTGGTAAACGTCAGAAGTCGCTTCCTCAGTTAGTTTGTAACCGTCTGCGTGATTTATTTATACGCTTTCTGTGAGGAAAAGATTGGAGAGTAGCTAGGAGCACCACAAGTTGGTGAAGTATATCNTCTGACGTGTAATGCATTTGGAGACAAGTTGAGTTTGTGAGGCCACACCGAAACTTCGGCGAAGACAATGTATCTGAGGAGTCAGTAATCCTGATGGAACTAAAGCGGAAGATCCCGATCTGCCAGTATCAACATAGCACTCGGAGTCTTCTGCAGCGACAGTTCAGTAAAATATCTAAGAAGTATGTGGAAACTGGTGGGCAAAAAATGGCCGGTGAACTAGGGGTAGCTTCTTTATGAAGAAATATTCAAAGACTGCTTCACCTGATGAGTAGCACTGGGTGTCATTGAGTGACAATCAGTGATACCCTTTACGATTTGTAGGGTTTAGCTTTCTTGTTGTCATTCCATTTAACGACAAACTGCCCAAAGATTTACGGATGCACAGTTACGTTTTGCACTCTGTGTTGATCATAGAGGCTCAGTTTTTTCTCCCTCCAATCAGGCCAAAAGGCTAACCGTCTTATAAATTACCTCTTTTTATGTCCTTTGTCAGCCTAATAGAGTGCAGCAATTAACTCCGCGCAAATAGACACAGTATCATTCCTTGCCTGGTTGAATAAAATGCTCTATTTCACCATCTACTTCCCTTTATATGTTCTTCACATTTTTGCTTGACTATACCTTACTCATTATCTAATAGGACTCAACTTATTTCAGTCGCAACCCTGATGGCTTACTTTGACTCGATGAAGTGCAGCGTCAACCAGAGCGCGCATTTTCCAACCCTGATTGCTTTTCTTTCTTCTAGACTCTTTAGGTACCGTTAAAAGGACTAATGGCTAGCGACTTTTAGTCGTTTCAATATCACAAATGTGATCTATATGTATGGTATTCGTTTATTTGAATATATGATAATTCAGTACATTGGTTGGATCGTTTGTTTGTTTAACGTTTCAGGACTTTCTTGTTTGCATGCTGACTCATTTTGGAGTTGCAGATACTGACAGCCAATTTTCAGGCTATTTTGTGTTATCGCATGGAAGTAATACCAAAACAACATGTGCATGGGTAAGGCCGTCACTCAGTTAAACTAAAAACAGGCCAGTGTTGTCATATTTGAAATTTGCGGAGGTGCACAGCAGCGGAGGATGCTTCAACCTTCCTAAAACAACGAGGGAGACACTCAGCCCCAAGTGAAGTAGCTCAGTTTGCACTAAATTTGGCTTCCGTCCAATGGTATACATATCCAACAAGGCACAGGTTAGGGAACAGCACCATACTCTTATTATTATGGATCACGCAACATTCCCGAAGAAACTTTGGAAATCTTCGTATCCGGGATCATTGGGTTTAGCCTCGCACCTAATAAATACTTAAAAACTTAAAGAATTCCAACGAAGTCTAGCTGATAAATATCAAAACATTTTAAAGAAGAAGTGACCCGACTGCGCTATAATTCAATGTCCCCAGAAAGACGGGTATGCCTCAACCAAAATGAAAGAAATCTCTCAACATAATTGATGGACAGCGTTTCGTTGAGGTCACCAAAAACCTAGGTAAGGAGTTACGTCCTAGGGGTGTCTCCGTAGGTTGGCAGCTGTTCCGAGAATAACTAATGTTATGCCTCCAGAATAAACCAACGAGCAACAAGTAGCCAAAATCGATCCAACGTCAACAAAACGAACGATCCAGCAAGTTTCTATGTTACTGCATTAAAAAACGGTCAATTAAGCAAATAAAATCTGTACAAACCAAGATGGATTGCCTGGGCTTTACAGAAAGGATTTCCACAGATCGATCAATACACTGCCCGACAAAATCCTTCCTGGCGTCATACGGTCAAGGGAGTACCAATTATCACCCTGACTACCTAACCCTTACGGTTGTTGTGCCACTTTACTATGCCTCTTGGTGTTCTCCGACTGTGACAGCTCAGAAGGTTAACCACAAACCGTTTCTTATGACTCACAGTGCCCCCCTCGCTAATCCGAAGGGTTCCTCAGCAACTTGAGTCCCCGTGCTGTTCTGCCTCTTCTTCCTCCAGGTAGAAGATTCGGCAAATGTCTCGCAGGGTTTCACCGGCTGGTGTGTGAGTAAGATGGTGACGTGGTTGCCGGCCGGTAGAATGATCGGATGTTTGGCTTCGAATACCAAGGAAGATTTGTTCAATCTCCCTCATACGCATAGCAAACCTTCGACCAGTATGGGGTTCGGTTTACGCAAGCACTCCATTGAATCGCAGTCTTTGTTGAGTTTGTTCATGCAATCTCTTTCAACGCCGTTGATTCTAGGGAAAAATGCTGCTGTTGTACTAATTTCACGACATTGTTCTCGGCTCTCCGTCGATAAGGGTCCCGCATGCAACGATTCGTCAGGCCGAGACCCGGTCATGATCATCATTATGCGCTTAAATCTCATTCACCAGGTAAAGGATCAAATAAGTTTGCTCCATGTCGAGAAGCATTCTAGTTTCCTTAACAGGGGAAAGTGACATCGCACTCCGCAATCATTACCAATCTCTTGGCTTTGATCAACTGAACGGGTGCCGTGGGTGCAAGCACTTCACTCTCGTCCTCTGGCGCGGTAGTCAGAACTGACAGGCCGTGGAGCCAATCGGGTAATTTGTCCAATGATCTCAAGCCCCGAAAGCAATGGTCGGCTGGGTTGTCCGCAGATTTGACATATCGCCATTGGTGCGCCTTGGTCTCTTTGTACACCACCGTCAGTCGATTGAAAACGAAGGTGATGAACCTAGCGCTGACGTTGTTCGTGTAATGCATTACAATGACAGAATCGGTCTAGAACGTGACGCGTTGTTCGAATGTACCAGAACACCGTCACAGCTGCTTTGCTATGCGTCCAACTAGCAGAGCCGCGGTCAGCTCCTGGCGGGGTATGAAAACGTATTACAATGGGGCGCCCCGTGCCTTGGCGAAAAGAAGTTCTGTTCTACACTCACCAGTTTCGGGTTTCGGTTTCTACAACCAGTAACCATATAATATCGTGCGCCGGTTTTGGTTGCTGTCTTTTGGCTACCGATTTGGTTGAATGTGACGAGAAAGATAGAAAAGGTTGAAAGTAGGAGGGAAGAGAACATTTAAAATTTCATTGCACCAATTTTGCAGATAAATCGACAGGATGCACGAATGTCACTGTTTACGACACCCAGTCATATCACCCAGTATCTCTAACTATCGGGTATGATCATCCCGAGGTCCCCAGCCAGGTAGCCTAACGGGACCTGTGACCCAGTCTCCTGGTTAGTTTTCTCATACCCTCATGCCAGGTCTTAGCTTGACCAGCTTTGCCTTTTTCCACCCACCACCAATTGACGGAGTACGACCCCAGTGAGAGGTTTAGAGACGATGTTGAATAAACTAATTCCTCTGTGGTTTGCACAGGAGCACCTTTCATCTTTCTTCTCAATTGGTATGATGACCGTGGTAGTTCAGGTTTCGATGGGAGCCAGTTGAACTGAGCTTTGAACTGTTCAACCGAACCGTCAAGACGGCGTTGCTGATCATGAACCAGTGTGCCATCGGATTTCCCAATTGCCTCACGCCTATTCCCCCAGGGCCCGGAAAAGATTGCGACTATTACCAATAGCCGTAGCCTTCGTCATCTCTCTATACTTTTCTATCCACCACTTTCCGCGATCATTCCACAAGGCAATGGGGCGTAAATCCAACGCGGAAGCGTGAACGAAACACCTGTGTGAGAGCTTCTAGAGGCCTATCACGCAAGGCTTTTGAATTTCGATTAATTGTGTTGTTCGCTGGCGTGTTGATTTTCGGTTCGCTGTTCGGGATCGGCCCTTAACCTCATGCATCCAATGAGACAAGTGGAATGTGGACGGGACAGCACCTTATTGCGCTCACCGTTCACATGCAACCAGCCTACATAGGTTACTGTCCCGTATCCCTTTTCAGACGCATCGGAGAATATGTGCAGTTCTTTCATCGCCGCTTGACCTTTTCGGTTGAGTTGGCGCGGGATCCTTGTCTCACCTAGTCTGGCTAGGCATTTTAACCATTGCTCCCAATCTGCCCGGTCCTGCTCTTCCAATAGCTGGTACCACTCCGCCCTTTATTGATATAGCTGTTGTAGGACGATCTTACTCGGCAACAGCCGCAGCGCGACAAATCCAAGCAGGTCTTATAAACTGGAGACCGACTGCAGCCCTCGCTGGGTGGCGTTCCTCTTGGGTAGTTCAAGTTGGAAGGTGAATTCGTCCGACTCTGCGATCCATCGCACCCCAAAAGTCGGCTCGATAGGGAGTGGCTTTGTGGTCATTTTGACAGCCCCACTCGCTCTGTCAGATTCGGGAGTGCTGTCTAAAACTAAACGCGAATTAGACAACCATTTGTTTAGGCGAAACCTCACCCTTTTCTAGTAGGGTTTTTAGTTCCACTGCGTGTTGCAAAGCTTTTCTTGCGTCATCAAAAGCGCCCAGGAACTTGTCAACGTAGAAGTTATTCCCAACGCTAGCTGACACAGAAGTGAGGAAGTTGTTTCCGTATTGTGAAGCAGTCCGTCAAAGTGCGTAATTAGCGCAGAAAGACGGGAGAACTACTCCGAATGGATGAACGGTCAGTCGGTAGTCTACTGCTAGGCTCTGTACGTCGGCTTAAGGCCAACATAGTAGTCGCATGGCGTTGCGTTGATCCTCTGGTATCTTGATTTGGAGGAACATTTCCTGTATGTCGGATGCTACTGCAACTGTTCCTAGCTGGAATCGGTTGAGTACTTCGATCAAGGGAGAGGTCCAATCTGGTCCCTGAAAAAGACAATCATCAAGGGAGAGGCCGCATCGCCGAATCGCGCCGCACAATCAAATACCACGGGTATCTTCCCTGAATTTCTAGGGTTGGTTATCGGGTGGTGTGACAAGTACCACAGTAGTTCCCCGTGTGGTTGTGACACACCCACTTGTTCTATGTATCCCAGCTGCTGGTTTCGTTGCATCGCTGCGGCATACTGTCGACATAGCTCTGCGTCCCAAACCAGTCGCCTTTCAAGGTACTCCAACCTTTTATGGCTATACCTTGGTTGTTCGACAATCGGGCATATCCCGTCCTCCATGGAAACGGCATCTCGAACCTGTCTGGCTGACAGCTCGTCACCGTTTCGACTATAGCTAATGCCTGGTTATCTTCTACACAGGGGCCCCCTTCCCGGTCGCTCAAGTCGTCGAACTCACTGTCGTACACTTGTTGCAGGGTTTGTGCGACCATATCGTCACCAGCGATGGTATTGGTGAAGTTAATTCACAATGGTTTGCGGTTGGCCGAATGAGGCGGTTCCAATACTGTCCAAACGAAAACGGTACCAGCGGCGTCGAGTTCCTTTCTGTGTCCCAATCTCTGGTTCAGCACCCAGTGTGCTTCTGGCACGTCACGCCCTATTAGCAAATCGACTTCGAGAGAGTCGCCTTCTTCGAAATACAAGTTTCGCAGGTGTGGCCAGGTGTGGCTAGTTCCCCGATCGATTCCACTTCTCTTATCGGTAATTCGGCTATGGTGAAAGCTTCCGTCATCTCTACGCGTTCACTATTACCTAGCAACACCAACATCACTCTCGTTTGATCGGTGGAAGTAGCCTGGGGACCGTTCACCGTGGTGATCGTCAGGGAAGATGGTCGGGTTGCGACAATTTTGTTTGCGACAAAACGCTTAGTGATTAGAGTGGTATCCGATCTCTTGTCTATAAATGCCATCGCCTTTACTACCCCACTACGAGTTAGTATGCCGACTGGTGTTGGCCAGAGACGCATCTGCTTGCCCGTTGATTGCGATAATAGACACGCTGGGTTTCGGGTGTGCCGGTAACTATGTTTACCGTATAGAATGCAGGAGGCAATGGTGGCTTCCTTGAAACCCTTTTTAACCCCATTTGCCACGGTTTTTGCAAGTAGCCGCGCACTGTGAGCCGCTCAAGCATATAAAGCACGCCTATTCGCTAGTTGCCAACGGTCTGAAACATCCAATTGCACAAATGTCTCACATGCGGATAGCTCGTGATTCGAATGACACATAGGGCACCTGGGTGCGTCATGTTCCCTACGGTTGCATAGTTGTTTGCGCTTCTAGAGATCCTCGGGATATCTTAGGTTCGCCCTTGGCGTAGTGCCTCTCTTCTCGCCTGTTCATGCTGGCGAGTTGTCCGAAGCGACTACTGATGCGTTTGACACGGTTTCGGATGAATTCTGTCAGCTCGGTGAAATTCGGGTTCTTCCCTAAACGGCCGATATTACCGCCTCCTTCGCCCAACGCTGTTGTAAGTCAGCCGGCAGGCATCGTACTATCGCTTTTAGGGTGTGCAGTGCATTCAAATTTGCTTCGTAACTCATTTGATTCAGGGCAATGAAGCAGTTTTGCATCTTCATTACCAGCCGCACCAACGATTTGGGTTCGTTTCTCGCTTTACGGTCCTCGACCAGCACCCCGTCCATGAGCATTCGTGCCACGCGAAACGGTTGGCAATACAGTTCCTTAAGGATGTATCTTGCTCGGCTATACCCGAGTTTGTTTGGTAGCATTACACATTCTTTAATAGAATCCGGGGCCTTCCCGCGGCAATAATGTTTTAGGTGCAGGAACTTCTGACCTGGACCGGCGACTGGGCACTTGACGAAATTATCAAATTCTCTAATGGACCTCCAATAGTTGCTGGAGTTCCCGTCAAATGTTATTAGCTCTACCTTAAGCAGGTCTATCGGAGGGTGGCTGTACATTACTTCGATCAGTAGTTGAGACAATTCCGGCGTCAGCCTAATGGGCAGGGTTTATTTTTCGGTCACGGCATGCTTATTTGAGCAAGGTAGCCTAGCCTCTGCTTCTCTAAGCTTCATCATTCTATTCGCCTGTTACAACTCTACAATCTCACCAGGAATATATCAGAAATCTTAACACGGTAGGTACGAAAAATATTGACAGCATTATGTGAACAACAAGCGCCGGACGATGAAACTTCGAGTACATTTCTGGTAGAGTTCGAAAGAATACTCAACAACCGACCGCTTGTACTCGTGAACCATCAATGACCTGCAAGGACTGGCACTAACTCCGATTGAAATTCTGCTTCTGAGGTCCAATGGTGGTCTAGACATACCAAAAACTTTTAGTAGCAGCTATACTTCGGGTTGGAAGCGTGCAAACTACTTGGCAGCGGTGTTTTGGAAGTGTTGGACAAGAGAGTACCTACCAAACTTCCATGCTCGACAGAAGTGGTTGCATAGAGAACGGTCACTGAAGGTTGGGGACGTTGTTCTTATGAGCGACGAAAAGCGACAACGCGACAACTGGCCACTGGATGTAGTCGAAGAAAGCCACACGGACTCAGATGGACTAGTAAGAACAGTGAAATTGAAAACATCTGCCAGTGAACAGGTGCGCGATATTCGACGAGTGTGTTTATTGGAGGGAGATGACCACCATGCCGTTACTTGATGGAGTTGCGGAGACTCGCCATGTATTATATTCACTTACCTTCCCTTTGTATCAATTGCGCCTGTGATATTCACCACACCTGTATACACACGTGCTTTCACATCCTTGCCATACGTTCTCTACATTTCATTCCGTGACTGAGTGTCCTTTGATCAGATTGATACACAATTTGTGACATTAACCTCGAAAGTGAGATCCATGTCCCCACAACATCCATTCATTCACTTACACACAATCATCAGCATGCTGAACATGATTTCATTTGTAAAACTTGAACATTAATTACACCGCCTACATTCCGCATTCCTTGTTTACACATCGAGGTTTTATCTGTAATCATACTCATTTGACCTTCTGCCATAAATTTATCGTACAACTGGCTGCAAGCGTGCTGATGCAGAGGGCAGATCTCGAAAAAGTAAAGTGCAAATCATCGGAGGTCAAGATCAACGAGTGCGGCGAAGGTTGAACAGTTCGTAGTTAGAAGCATTGACAGCAGGGACTAGTTAGGTAGATAGGTAGACAAGAATCAATGACCTGCGCCAACTCTTTGACTCAGACGAGCGCAGGAAGGATTTTGGCGGCCGGTGTATTTCATGCTGAATCTTTTGAAAATCCTTCCGAACCCATAATGATTTATGGTGACAACTATATCTGTGTGTTGCTCCTATATTGACATTTCTTGATCACAAACAACATACATCATTATTTATCTGTTAATTCGATGCCCGGCATATTTGAATTTTGCGTGATTTTAGAACGTGAGCGACTGTTTGGCTCTCTCGGGACATCTTATTTGGCTCGCTTGCTTGAGTGCTCTCGGCCGCATAATTGAGTTTTGCTTTATTGTACATTTGTAATTGATTTCGCTAATTCAGTACCGTAGAACATTACGGACCAATCGTGTTTTATTTCGGGATTCGTATCGGTTTCGGCTACGCGTCTTTCAAGTGCGAATTGGTTGACGTACACACACTTCCCAGTCATACACAAGCTAGGGTCATGCGGAATCGTTGATCCTCTTCTATCGCTTATCTACAGCATTCTCTTTCTCCGTACTTTTTCTGTACGGTAAAACGGTACACTATCCGAACTTAGCCCTATTACAACCGGTGTCTCTCAGAGATCTGTTCTCGGTCCTCTTCTCTTTCTTGTTTATATTAACGATATACCTAGTGCATTACCTGTAAAACGTAGCTATGTACGCAGATGATGTCACTATCTGGAGTACAGATACCCACATGCTACAGACATCTATCGATGCTGTTAAACACTGGTCCGTTGAATGGAATCCGCCCATCAATGATGGCAAGTGTGCAGGTATGACTTTTGGGAACTCTTCTCTTGTCTCGTTTCATATAAGAGATACGCAACCTCTTTAGCATACCAACTTGCACAAGATTCTAGGCTTCTGGTTAAATAGTAGTCTCTCTTTTTCGCAGCATAACCAGGTAGCCAGTAAATCTGCCTTCCGTTTTCTTCACCCTTTTGGAAGGTCTTTCCCCGTATCACCAAGAAAGACCTTCCACTTATTTTTGGCACTTGTATCCGTCCTCGCCTAGAACATGGTAGTCAAGTTGTTCACTCCGGCCTGATCCGTGATCGTGATGCTCTTGAACGAGTTCACAGAGCGGCAACAAGAACGGTGGTTTGATTGCAATACCTTGCTTATCCTGAAGGTTTAGTGGAGCTTGATCTGTATCCACTGGAAGTCAGGCGAATCAGAAATGACTTATGTCTTCTACACCACCTGTTCTCGTCGGGCCTGGTAGATAAGTTTTTCACTTTAGCCCCCACGGGTGGAACACGGTGTAATAGCAAAATGCTATTCAAAGCACAACCCCGCACCACACTTTGCACATCCTTCTTCACCTTCAGGGTAACTACTCACTGGAACGCATTGCCAGAAGAGATAGTCACTTCAACAAGCAAAGCGTTTTAGGGACTCGATGGTTGCTGATATTCGTCAGAACCGGTCACTAATGTTTACTCACGTCCGTTTTGAATATTCGTCCCAGATGGAAACAGAACCAGAGATTGCGTTTATTGAAAAATATATATTCTGAGATCCTCAGAAAGCTTGGAAGTAGATTTAGCTAGGCCTAGGCTGATATTTAGGCAGCGGCGGCGGAAACCTGAAAGTAGATCTGATCAATGCAACCAAAGCGTGCGATACATAGCTCACCGTGGGGAATTGTGCCGGTGCACGCTTTTCGAGTTCATTAAAAAACGATAATATTTAAAGCAAAACTTAATCCTGGAAATGTCCAAGTTGCTGTATCCAATAGAGGAACTTTCCTCAGAGGATACCTATCGCCAACTAATGACGATAGATGCTAAATCTCGAAGGTACACTTGATTGTGTCTGGTGGGTAAGGGTCCTTAAGGAAGAAGGGAAAAGCCTGACAGGAGTTTAGCTACCTGATCGATAAGCTAAGTCGCTACTTGATTCCTGAACCTTGATGGTTCTGCTAGGTATGCCCTGGTTATGTACCATGCATTGATAGTCCTCAATTATACAGGACTGGTTAGAAACTGAACCTATCCTGCTACTAGTCACCAGCGTAGGGTGAAAGTACTTCTGGTACGTGATTTGATGATCTCGTTCAGCTTGAATGGATCTATCAAGAAACTTAGAGGAAAACAAGAGATAAGAAGAGAAAACTGCCGTTGCAAAACTGTCGGTTGAAGAACCGCTACAGCGTCATTCAAGGCTCGACTTGATAAGTATCTAGGTCTAGTGTCCTCCTCTTGAGTCCTCCTTCGAAAAGAAATTAAAAAACAATTAAAAAATGATTCTTTAATTTTTTTAATTTTATACTTGCTGTAGCCCTCTTCTATTTATTCACGACTTTCCGCATTTACTATTCCAAATTGTTACATTTATTATTAATGTTGCTAGCATAACTAGCATCGCTAGTCCCTTGGCAAGACGATATTTTGCCCCTCCAATTTTCTCTGATTTTCCAGTTGCATTCTCCATGAATAGACTGTGACTCCCAAATAGATCAACGAGCAACGCATAGCCGAAATTGGATCCCAAAGCGTTAACAAAACGAACGATTCGGCAAATTTCTACGGTACTGCATTATTAAACGGTCGAATAAGCAAATAAAAACTGTACAAACCTCAAAGTGATCTCGAAAAAACTTGAAAACAAGAACCAAGTGTTATTTTGGGCGTAATTTAACAAATCTGAATGGAAGAAAATGAGCCTGGGTAAGAATAGCACGCTCACCGTCACACTGCACATGAACGAGCCAAATGTGAGCGCTCAAGTCGCGATTAAAACAAGTAGGATAAAAATTGAAGCAGATAAACAAACAAAGTCAAATGGTAGGATTGATGCGTAAATATACGAGGGGAGTGGAACGTCAAATGTCTATATGTATGTGAGGTGGATGATGTTTGGTGAATGGAACGTAAAATTCACGAAATGTGGAACCGAGATGGAATGACTGGGCTTTACAGGAAGGATTTTCTCAGATCGATCAATACATAGACGACAAGAAACCATCAAGGATCCGGGACCATTGGGCGTCAGCCTCAAACCGGAGAGTCACTTCAAGACTTCAAGAAATCAAGAGAACTTTGTGTATCAGTGTGTTTTCCCTGTTTTATTTTATTATTCACCTGTTGTTTTTACGAACCTCCTTAAGAAAGATTTTAATTTGCTTCGACGTGGATTGACCATCATTAGCCGTATCTCTTCAATCCCACTAAAATAGTTGATAACTAACCCATGCCAACGTCATTGGAATGCATACGCAAAGTTTGCGCGTAAGATTCTCATCGACTCCACACATCGAGCTAGACGCTGACCTAACTTCCTGTTACTCCCATCCCTCAACTGAGTCACAATATCGTTGTATTCTTTCTAGAACTAACATTCATCGTAACTCCACAGTACCCTCGTTAGAACTTATTCTGGTTAACAAAGAATAGGTTTTCACAGAATTTTTTTACAGTTTTGGAACCTAAATATCTTTTTTCATTACTATCTTCATTTTCTCCCTTGCTCAAAACTGTACATTTTTTAACTGAAATGTGGGGTTCATGCTTGCATAAGTTATTACAATACAATACAATACAATTCTGAAGCACCATCAGCAGTACGGCTTCTTTTAACATTACGGCACTGAATCATGTTCACGTGGATGAAATAAAGCTATTGGCGCAGCGCCGTGGTGCTCCTGAGCTCATCGTTGTGAGCAAGTTCACAGCTTCTGGCACTTTCATATGTCTTTAGTCGTGGCATGTCTTGTCAATGAACAAACATGGTGCACACTGACTCTTGAAAACAACGCATCGTATCCTCAGAAAATTGTGTTAGAGGTCCTTTTGAGGAATTCTGGAAATCCGTTTGATCTTAAGGTCTAAGAACTTATTAGCAAATAACTGCGGGATCTGGACCTGTTCTCCCTGGCCCGCAGACGCATGCGAGGCGACCTTATAGAGACATTTAAGATTATCAAAGGGCTTTCGGGTCTAAGGTTCCCAAACGTATTCTCTTTTGTTCCTGCCAGGGGCACGAGGGGCCATCAACTCAGATTGGAAGGAAGTCACTGTAGGCTCAATTTGCGAGTTAGGTTCTTCACAGACAGAGTTATACCACTGCGAAATACACTGTAGGCTCAATTTGCGAGTTAGGTTCTTCACAAACAGAGTTATACCACTGTGGAATAAACTACCTGAAGCAGTGGTTAAATGTATTAATGTCGAATCTTTCGAGAGAAGGCTAGATGAATGCTGGGCAGTGGTTTTCCCTGAATTTGAGTGTTGAAAGTTGATCGTTAGGCTTTACTTTCCGAAATACTATAAGGGATCTGATACTGCACACTAACATTCTGCCTTTCAGAAACTACTATTGACTCGAAGTGTTGGAAGCCAACGAAACCGCCGACAACACAAAGAACTGGACGCGCGATTGGCAAGAGCCACAATTCGTCCTGGGAGAACTGAACTGAACTGGACACTGACAATTTGTTTTATTCTTCCAATTAAAATCAACTCTCTATATAAGAAAACCCGCAATATTTAGTAAAACCCGATGCATGAATTAGCTCAATAAATAGGTTTGTGAGTCGAATATACATAATAATAATGCCTTAGATATAATGAAATAGTTTTGGGATAACTGCAGTTTCCTTATAATTTCCGACCATTGTAGACCTAAAATGCTAATCAATTGAGTCTTCTGATTAGTATTTTTGGTCGTACGTCATCTTCATTTACGTTTCACGCATGATATTTTCGCATATAATCAGTGGAGTATGATCCTATATTAATTGTGTGAAATATATCGTATATTCTCAAGATTGGTTTTAATCAATCCTATAAATAGGAATCTCTAGATATTTCTAAAGAATTTAAAGATGGTGATGGAAGGAGTCTGTTTTCCAGTTTCCTGGTCTTCCCGATACCCCAGTGAGAATCATAAAGAATAACCGATTAGTCAAGGGAAAGTACTATGCTTTCCTTTAAAGCTACCGGAAGTTTAGCCTGGGTATGCTCGAGCTCGAGCATACCCAGGCTAAACTTCCGTTAACCGGAAACACTAGTGTTTCAGTTTAGTTGTTATCCAGGACCGTGAAGGCAATTGCCATACTTGGCAATTTCGAATCTAGACAATTAAGTGAAGAGCCAAACTGGCCAAGCGACCAATGCCTGTAATCATACGGAAGAATATATGCGATATAAGTACACTAAAGACGATAACTCTTGAGCATATTACACTGTCTGTCTGCAGTCACTACAAGATTCCTAAGTGCACGCATGCTTTACTCAATGAGATATTTAAACCACCTGCAGTATTACATCCAGACAAGGGCGCTGATCTATTTGCGGGATAAAATCCCGCTCTGACGTACAATGACAGTTTTTCTAGGTGGATTCTCTGCCTTCCGGATGCATTTTTGCTCGAGCGATCACCGTTCCTGACAGAACTTTGTCCCAGGTAGCACTTCGTTGGCTTTTAATCGCCCTAAATGGCATTATCAAGGCTAATATAATAACTGGATACATTTGAGCTACAAATGAGCTGCCACCAAAATTGTAGAGCATTTGTTGCCCATTAGTCGGCGAATTGCGCTAATGGCCCACTTTATTGAGCTATGTTGCAAAATATCCAGACCTTAGCTTTCCGCCTTGTAGCTCCCAGAGTGCTCCACGCATGGAATAGACTACCGAATGTGGTTTCATCGGCACACACGCTTGCCATTTTAAAGTGCCGCTGGATGATATATGTGACCCTGTTTTCTCTGACTCAGATCAACAAGAATTGAATTCAGTCCTCTGTATTACCTTTACAAATACATCCTGTCCTCAACCACTTCCATCTCACTCATCTTTCACTATAAGTAAGGGGTATTTTATCTTTGTATTTAGCGGTTTTACATCTATCATGGTTCACATCAACGTAACCCATGAAGGGGAATCAGCGTGTCAAAAATTTTATCTGCACTCATTTTCTTCACCTCCCTTCGGCTTGCTTCTGGTCTGCGAATCAGCTTATCTTTGCTAGCAACTTAACCTTCGAATCCCAGCGGGTTCTCTACTGTCTTTGTCTGAGGAGTACACAAAACTCCTGATTCTAACCTGTGAATGATCGGCTGGTGCTGCTTTCATTGACAGCAAACCGGATTAATGACTTTTATGTGCGGCAGTACATCCGCACCACCAAGACCCACGGTACACTCGTGATACTTAGATGCAAGAACCTAGACTGCAATACGAGCTTGAGACGCGAGTCCTGTGTGCTGCTCTGTCCTGCCCTGTCCTATCTGTCCTATTCAGGCCTTTGGACTGCAACATACGAAGACTAAAGAAACCCGGTTTCCTACTTCGAGGGCTTACGTGTTCCCAGAGTGCTGCGACATCACAGTACTGCGGTGACGTTTGTTAAAGCTTTGAAGCTTTATTCTATTATAGTCAAATTACTTATAAACACTCGGTTCAACCAGCGTTAGACGTTCATAAATATTTACGTACACGTCATGTGAGATATAATTTAAGCCTTTTGCTGAAAAAGAGTATTTTTATACCCTTTTTTGCGAAACAGGGAAGTAACCATAGTTGTTGCTTCATAGGTGCAAAACGATTAAATTCCTACGTTAAAAATCTGCTGCTGCTACTGCTGTTGTTGCTATTATCCTATATACGGTCATCTAAACATCTTCCTTTTCGAAATGATGTGACTGGGTATCACGATCATCTTCATTGAGACCACTAAGAGGATCGCTCACGGGATACTCAGTTGGCTGCCGGGGGACATTTAGATTAAAATTCTGCTGTATGGATGGTTAGATGGATAATCTACTCAAGTTGTCCTGATATTGAACCTACTGAACGAATCAATATTTTAGAATGAATACTTTCATTGTAAGTACAAGGTATGCATAAATATTGAAAACCACAAACTATACTCAAGTACACATAAATAATTCTATTATTTCGAATAACTATTGATTATAACAATGCATAAA
Source organism: Echinostoma caproni (assembly GCA_900618425.1). Taxonomy (NCBI): domain Eukaryota; kingdom Metazoa; phylum Platyhelminthes; class Trematoda; order Plagiorchiida; family Echinostomatidae; genus Echinostoma; species Echinostoma caproni. The sequence continues at coordinate 18,839 of UZAN01039982.1, forward strand.
AGCCGTTATAAATCCTTATAAAAATTGCTTTATATGTAACCAGTGGCCACAAATGCATACTTTTTATTTCAAAATGTACAGGATAAAATTTTATCTCACAATTTAGGCTGTTGTAATCATAGGTCTTTGCATCCAATAATCAGGATTAGAATATTTTCAGCTGATTGATAACCCTGAAGACTAGTGCTTTGATGAATGAAGTGTGATGGTTACTACAAGCTTGCGAAGCTGGGTTGTGGTGTACAGACAAAAGTAAAAATGGTCTAATCAAATGATTAGCTCTCGAGTACCCATCACCAGTACCATTTTTGGTTTAGGTCTCTTTTTTGTGAGCCTCGCTTGTACGCGTCTATTATAACAGTTCTGGGCTTACAAAAGGTTTCTCCGTTCCTAATGCAATGTATTAGATGATAATTTTCTCTTTGCCAGAGCCTAAAACGTGCACAAAAGTTTTCTGTGCCAAATATTACTCTGCATAAAAATAGCTTCACGGCATTTTTATTAGATCTTTCCAATGTATTCATATTGTATGAGTTTTGAGTGCTTTGCTCTATCTATCTACCGGTAGTTAACACGTACCATGAGTCTGCATAACAGCTGCACCTCACCTTGGAGTCTAACTGATGACAGATTCCGCAAGTCTTATACATATATGCTTTATTGCTAATAAAAGAATATTTGTATTTTTTGCTTCTTTTGGATAATCAAAAATCATGTGGCCCAGCATACAATTTATATTTAGTTCCTCTTCCTCTTTACTTCATCGAAGGATTTTTTACGTAAAATATTGATAGAAATAAATATTAATATTAAACCTAACAAACCTAAAACATTTTCCTAATCGTTTCAAATGGTCGAGCTTAAGAAAAAGTCCCTAAACGAATCATGTACCACATTTAATTAATTCATTTTTGCCATTTTTTGTTTGTTTGCAGCTTTAAATAATGACATCAAGCGAAACCTCCTTACTCAGTGGACGCTTGGAAATCTACTTACGTAATACATGGGTTCCAATAAAGGTAACCCTTAGGGGTGAGACATTAACTATTGAGCTGGAACACAACATAACAGCCAAGGGGAATGTAGGTAAGTCTGGTTACTTATTTATTGCAGTTTTAATGTTTTTATTAAAGATGTAAAGTTATTCAAACGTTCTCAACTAATGTGTTCAATGGCTTCTACGTCCCTTTTATGATCTCATATCCTTAGGTGCTTGAATAGGTATTCTAGTCCGAGATTACTTCAAAAGCCAAGATGAAACTATTTGTTTACATATAAATGAAAGTTGTTTTTGTATATTCTCTAGTAAAAGGTATGCACTGCAAGTTGAAAAAGGGAAAAAAGATGATAAATTAATGGATATTTTCATTTGAGGAAAAACTATAAAAAAGCATATTAAACAAGAGTAATAAACAGATTCTGTTCTCATAACTTCTTTTTTAAAGCCATACAGTTACATATATCATATATGGAGCACCAAATACCATCTAAATAAATTTTTTTTAAAATTAAGACTTCCGTCTTACTTTGAAGGAAATGTGAAATTTAAAATAAAAATGCAGTAAGTGAGTAGACTTAAACATGAAACAAAAATACCAAGAGGAGCAAAAAGAAAGAAAATTTGATGAATGAAGTCACACATTTCCCGACCAAATCTAATGCACAAGTCCAAGCTCTTTAAAACCCGGGTTGAGCTTCGACACCAAATAGCAGACAGCCCGTGAATGTTTTGCTTAAGATAAAAGTGCGCGCGTGTGTGTGATCTGATCCATTCTGACTCCATTTCCTCTTGGCTCCATTGTAAACCATTGATGAGCAATTTTTATCCTTATTGTTACATATTTTCAACCACTCATCTTTCTGTCACTCCGCATAATTTAATCAACTTACACTCATTCAAACATAACTTCATCAGTCCAAGGAAGAAGTTATACAAAATGAGTTTGTAACGTACTCATATTGCGTAAGAAGGATTGATGTTGTTTTGAACAACCATTTTGTGGTCTTTTTATTCCAGAAACGTTTTTACTTTACAAGAGCTTTGGGTAACATGAAAGCATCAGTGTGAGATCGTGTACCGTTCAGAACACAAAACATTAGTGCCAGAAGCACATCAATACATGTAACATGTAACTGATCGGTCCGCCTAAATGCAGGGAGAAATGTAGTAGAGCGGACCGATCAGAAAAATCATAGAACACATTTTTTATTTGCATGGATGATAAATTTGATAAACTTAACCCCACACTTGAACCGTATTATTATTTTATTAATATCAGAAGACATTCTGTTGATTTTGTCCTATACAAAAGAAAAGGTTTTGTTATTTTTTTATTTTGTTCCGCTTGGGTTATTTTGGTGATGTACTGTAAACCAATTACTTCTATCATACACTGTATAAAGCGGAGCACTAAAAACATTCCAGAATAAAGTTACTAACAAATATATGAGTTTTAATAGTGGTTTTTAGATGTTATTTCTCATGTGCTCTGAGCAATCGAATATTCACGAATATTCTTGTGATAATTAAATGGCAGCTCATAAGAGTTGTGTCCAAAGGACTGCAATTTATTACAGTAAAGAAAGTAAACCATTTATCGGTCAAAGGTGAAAATAAAAACGTAGTCAGGGGGTCTTTCAGATCCGTTACACTAAATAATTACAATGGATTCCAGTCTTTTATATGAAATACATCGAGTTGGACACACCAAAATGTCAGACATGTATAAACACTGTAAATCGAATGCTAATAAAACTTGACATTCAAAATCGATTTTCAGTGGATTACAGTTGACAATCTCATATATCAGCCGGTTTGGACCTTAAACTTTCTCAATCCAAATATCGATCTGTGCTCTTACAGTGTTTTTTTCATCTAACTCCTTTTGTCCTTCGTTTTTCTTTCTGTTGCCGTCTTTCGCCGGCAAGATGAGAACATTTCATCTGCAAAGCGTCTGGTCCGGATAACCAAAGAGGAGCTCAATGGTCTGGGGATAAGCATTAAAGGCGGTCGGGAGAACAAAACACCTATACTCATCAGTAAAATTTTCAAAGTAAGTCAAGTGGACTTTTAAAGCCCAAAATGTCTGACAATTGGTTTGGGCAAAAGTGTCAACATATTAGATCAGAAAAATGCAAATGTTTTAATGTGTAACACATTCAGTGGAAAGAAATTTGCTGTGATTTAGTGTTTATTTCTTGTGTAAAGCAGTCATGAATACTGAAAACATTTTTCAACAGCATTCCTTTAATAAATGGATACAAGGTTAGCAATACTGGAACGTAATGTTAATAAACTGCCTACTTCAATCATTTGCCTATACATGTGCTGTATCTTACTAAGGTATATTTCCAGTGTTTCAGTCTGAACATCTAAATGCTTTATCCGAATTAACCCAACCAAACATCGCTCAGCTGGTTGCTAGGTTTTGTGGCAGACTGAATGGTCGAAGAAAATATAGACAAAAGACCTTTCTGGGCATAGATGCATGAAACAATAAACCCCAAATCACCACTCACTGAAAATGATTCGGTAAACAAAACATGTTTATCGAAACTTGAATAGGGATCAGACTCGCTTCAATTTAATACATTCGTTAAAAAAACTCAGATCAATTTCAGCCACGGATTGCACACAGCAGAAGAGAGATTCACACAGCGGAAGTGTCAACCTAATCATATCAGTTTTTCCAAGCAAGTTTATCATTAATTATTTTTTGCAAAGCTTTGCTTTTTGCACACTCGTGGATGATACAAGCACTGTAATGAAACATTTGGCGTTATAAATAATTTGCTCTTTTGTAAAGATATGTATTACAATGGTCCAAGCATCTTGGTATTATTACTTGCCATCCTCCAGATTCATATCGCGCTCATCTTATCAGGGCCTTTTGTATTTCTTCACTTCAATTGCAAGGGCTCGGTTTGCCGGTTATCTTAAGTGAACCACATGGCCTTGTAACTGTTGTGGTTATTTTGTTTTCTTTTTATCACACCCTGATGGGATATAAGTAAATTGTTACCTGATGTAAGTTAATCAAATAACCTTAAATACTATTTTATCGAGTGGGCCTGTAAAACCGATATTATTATTCCAAGAATGAACTCAGTGATTACATTTTACCAGTGCAAGACGCTGTTCGCATTCGGCCGCGTAATGCTTTCGCATTTACACATCAACCTACCTGTTCGTCATTTATTCATCACAATGTTTGTAATGTGGAGCCAATTTCATATTTCAATGTGTTAAAACTTTTGGTTATTTGTAATTCGTCCTCTGCTGCTTCGCTATCTGGGGCAACTACCTTCATTGTGAATGAATCTCTTCACACTTCTACTACCCCCGACTGGTGGGGGTCGGTCACAATCGCACCAATCATAACAGCATCTACTTCTTCTATCCTCTTCAAACGTTTTCGTCCCATAGCGTTAACATCTTTAGCTCTTAAGTTGACTAAAAAGCTTATACTCAAACGCCTTAAACAGTCTTTAAACATTCCCAATGATCTTTCGTAGTTTGATACAAGCCTAATAGATCCAGTATGGATGCAATCTCCACCCTTGTTCATTTTATCACCAGGTCTTTAAACAAATCTGTTAAGTTTGTTGTACTTTTTTCCAGACTACTCTACGGCACTTGATTCCATTCCCCGATCAAAGATGTTACAAAAACTGGAATTGTTTGAATGCTGCAAGCAATTTTTAGCTTGGCTATCCAACTATTTTACTGGTAGAGTACAAACCACTACATCGGGGAAAGCTTCCGTTAAACCCTTGATCAACAACTCCGGAGTTCCTCAGGGAATTGTGCCATCCTCATACTTATTTTTCACGCACGGTTGTCATATTCCTTGTGTCTCTTCTGCACACATTTCGAAGTATGCAGATGGTGTTGTATCGTGACAACCCATTTCTTCTTTCTATCTAAGCTCGTTCACCGACAATCTTGATCAAATTCAGTCAGTGTCCTTCTTATCGGGGCTAACCTTCACCCAAATTAACTGTGTTGAATGTCTATACAGACATGTATGCTCCTCAAATCCGACAGATCCTGCAGTGTTAAATAACAACCCTTTATCTGGAGTAAACTCTGCCAAATATCTTGGTGCAACCAACCAATCTCCATTGGCCAACCCATATCTTCAACTGCATTAGTAAACTGCAGCGCCTAGCATTTCAAATTCAAAAGCTCAGGCAGTTTCGCTCATCACAGTCAGTTATTTATACCTTTGTGTATCAGTGCGTTTTCCCCATATTACTTTATTGTTCCCCAGTTATTTTTCCTGGTTTACTTAAACCCGATTTCAAAGTCTTACACCGCGGTCTGACTACCATTGGCCGCGTTTCTTCTATCCCAGTTAATTAGTTGGTGAAACTTTCAGGGTATTACACAACTTCCCGTGAGAAAGTTTCAGAGAGGATTCTCACAAATCGTGAACACCCATTGCAAGCAGAAATGTTACGTTGNCCGAAATTCACCTATCCCATCTGGCACGTCAACTAACAAACAAAGTTTTGCTTCTTGCTTAAGTTATACATAATAAAATAAAATAAAATATATGGTTGTGATAAAGAAATGTGAAGTCACTAGATTATACCTAAATTGAAAAAATAGTTTACTGCCATTCCTTAGCAACGTTTCAGTATTTCGTTGAGATCCGACTTGAGGATACGTTTGATCAGTCAATCAATATATGACAAATGTCTTTGTTCTGCGTCCGATTCACAAATGAATAAGACCAAACTACGTCTTCGATCACAACTCTATGAGAACTGAACCATTGTCTTCAGATTATAGTTTTACGAACGAATGCCCATAATTTGAATGGCATCGAACTGGAATAAATTATTATTTTTTTTTAACGAATTTGGCAATAAATCACGAGTTTAGAAAGCGATAAAATAAGAATCAAACAGCTCTGCCGCAGCTCTCGGGTCAAATACTTAGCAAAACGATGACAGATCTCAAAACCACCGTTCTCTTGTTTCATATCTGTTGGAAATCTGTTTCAAAGCTGCAAGGCATATCCATTAGGCGGGTAGCTACTGAAGCACTTAAATGGCGATAGACCACACGTACCTGAAAGTTGTTTGTAAGTTTGCAAATTATGATTTACATGATACATCACAAAAATACAGTCAGCAGTTGATAGACGGGTCACAATCAAGCAAACTGTATCATGACATACCTACAAGTGAATTTGGATGGCGATGGCTGAGTTCAACCAAATTATGCTTGAAACAATGGAATAAAGTTTAATATCGTTTTGTTTTAATTGGAATGGTTTATATTTGGGTGTTTTGCAGAACAAACAGTTTTAGGTTCAGTCAGTAAATATCAGTTTCCGTAAGAGACCAGTTTCATTTGATAAGTGAAATGTATTGGTTCTTTGATGTAAATGTCCTCCCCTTTTTTATAAAAACCAAAGTCATTGGTCACAATCTTCGTATTTTAGATTTAGGCTTCGTTACCTTAACTCGAAAATGGTTTCACAAAATATCAAAGAAATTGCAGTGTGGAATATTTCTGTATCTTAGAATCCCTTTCGTTGGGAGTAATGAACGCAAAGAATTCACTACGGAGTACCAGTCAACTTCCACTCCCCACTATAACTGCGGGTGTCAATTTGAAAATTGCTTGCAACTTTGCTGACTACTACAAGGAGAACAGGGAAATGGCTTTGTGGTTGTTTGACTTTCGTAATTGACGCAAAGACTTTCAGAACTGAACAAAGAACTCAAAGAAGCAGCTGGAGGAATGTCAGTAAACTTTATCACTGCAAGATTAACAAATTGTATATAAATGCGTAGCTCAAGGGCGTACCGTTTGAAAGCAAACATATTTTGGAGCATTACATCCTTATTTGTGGTCTATAACTCAATTATTCGTTGTATTTGATAAAATATTAGTGAATTACGTAATAGGAACTCGTTGATAGCTGGTATATCATGTAAAACCAACCACTTGACCCGGCCATAGGAGTAGTCTTGCAGTAACATCAAGGACTTCACAACCATGATTGTCCGGTGTTGAGCATTCACGTGTGTGCTCGATGATTCCTGTCATGCGCATTCGTGGCTTCTCAGCGGCGTGTGACAAGTTGATAAAGCAAGACAAAGCACTTTCTGACTTTTACTTTTTCTTGAATATATAATGATAAAATTATCAGGAAGGGAAATTGACCAATCAAAGGGCTGATAGGTGCTGTTAAAGGGTTTCAAGTGTACGTCCTCCAGGCTGATAATCTGGTGACCTTTACCACCACTGCCCGAATGAGTCATAGAACATAGATGAACGGGGTTCGAGGTCAGATTTACCGAAATACCTCACGCATACAGTGAAATGAAGCAATGTATTGTTTTGCAAATCATCTGAGTCCGTATTGTCTTAATCTATGGTTGAAGAAAGCTCCCAAATAAAATCAATAAATAGCAACCACTGTAATTTCCTGAAAAGAATGCCAAAATTACTTTCTTCAACACAGTTCACGGGTGTGAATTGTAGATCCTGGAATAGGATGAAAAAATGAAACCCATTTATTCAGATCGCTCTTGGACTGCGGATTCAGATATTAAGATTTTCTTTTATTCGGGGGGGGGGGGGG
>UZAN01039982.1:27133-73948 GCA_900618425.1 Echinostoma caproni
CTGCTGCTGAATCATTATAAGAGAGTCGTGTTATTTCAGTTTTTAGTTAAAGTTAAAAGAATGTTGCATACCAAACAACGTCACTTCAATGAAACTGACTTTTGGGAATAAAAGGGACTCTATTATGGGCTAAATATTGATATTCTGTTACAGAGACAGCTTTACGGGATGGTTTTGCTTGTCTCGATCCATTATCATTTTGACGGCCTATGACGCCAAAGAATAGGAAGCTGCCTAGCTCTTGCATAAACCGTGCTTGATTGCATCGGAGATAATTCAAAAAAGCTACTTTTTGGCGGCGATGTACACAGACCCATTAGGAGCACTTTCATTGTTCTCTGAATGTTTTCAGCCTTTCCTGTTCTACAACTAATGCCACAGTTTTGCTTCCGGAAGACACAAGCAAAGGGCTCAAAATATTACAACCACAACACTACTGTTAAACCTCGAGACAGGTCAGAATGAGGCAGTAATTCGGCAGTAAAACGCCGTAAGATTTTGTTTGTTTTGCCTTGTCAAAGTGTCAGACGAGATTAGGAGTACAAGGAAATGCATTTCATCATGATACTGAGATTAAGACTTTCCCCTTTTTCCATGGCACCCCATAATAAATCATTTCACTTTTCAGTTTTCTCTGGATCAATACTTTGCATAAAACACCAAGAACATCATCTTATACCATAATCGTTAACAGAAAGCGACAACACCCTAAGTGCAGGATACTTAAACCCCCTCTTCCACAGCATACTTGGCCTAATGGAACGTTGAAACGTGCACCATTTATCTCGCTTCCCACTTTGGTGATTTTAAGAACTATTTTTACCATTAGTGCATTATAACTCATTATCCGTGACTTTTGATGACAATAATGAAATATGCAATTGCACTTGGAAATCTTGGAAACAGAAAGCATCTCATTTTCAAGAGCATGACGTTGTTTTATAAAATATACTACCTGTATAAACATCAGTGATGGCTATGTTTCTGAAGAACAGTCCAGCGAGGTATAGGGGGTGATAATTTCATTCGCCACGTTTTCAAGTAATCATTCTTGGTGTTTTTGAACAGGTTATTTAATACCAGTGTTCCTAATTCCTTTTCATTTTTTTGAATGAACAGGGTAAGATAAAGTTGTAGGAAGGAGACGGTGGTCAACCAAAGGCTTCCCTGGGGGAAATGTGGAAACTGCGGAAGATCAGCATCGGTGGCGGGATTCGAACTCAGAACATCCAGGTTACTGTATGGATCATCCTAACTACTTGATCTCTATCCCCCCAAATGTATGACCTGGACGCCACTGTGTTCTCCAATAAGGGTTAGATTTCAATTAGGGTTTTGATGTGAGATTCACCTTAAGAAATTCATAATTTCTCAATAGTTGAAACACTGGGTCCCCTAATTCACTGTATCAAGACCGCAAGAAGACCTATGTCGCGAGATGTTAAAATTTCATTTAATCTTCTCAATCGCTGATGTAAAACAAAGAAGCATATTTAAAGCACATTAGATTTGTAACTCCTAGTGAATGGACAAGTACAGTTAGACAGAGGCTATCGGAATCAAAAACATGTCAGCTCCACGACAAGTGAGCCGATTGGATCAACAACGTTTGGGTGCACAGAACGGGATTGTGTAATCGGATTAGCAGCGCCTCACTTATTACCAACAGTTTTGCATTACGGTTACGTAAAAACGGTGTGAAACAGGAAGTGGGATCAATCATTTGTTTCGTTGGCATGAGATGTTTTGCAATTTATGACCCCGGGTTACGTATAACCGCCTGATTACTGGGCGGGGGTTGCGTCATCGACTTCGCCAATCACTTTAGAATGTGTTCTGCCATCCACTGTGATAATTGACGGCTGGTTCTGCCTAAGTATGCGTCACCGCAACTGCAGGTGAACTGGTATACAGTGTGTAAAACAGAACTGGATTACCAACCCTGTACACGTTTGTCCAAATCGATTTAACGAGTAAGTCGGAGTTGAGCAGCTGGGAATGAGCAGTTGAGAGCTGACTTTAACTTTTGGCGCACATCGTTCAGAAGGTGATCACCCTTAAAAGATAGTTTGATGTAAACGGATTTTTGGGGCACAGTTGGCGATGGGTTACCTTTTTGAGATGGTTCACCATGAACATCAATGAATCTTTCGAGGTAACCGTTTCGTAGCAACGTTTTCCTCAGGAATTCTTCTTGATCTACTTGTGTGTCTTAGAAACAAATGCCTCTGGCTTCATGGAGCAGAGTTTTTACTAGTACACGTTTGTAAGCGATGGGTGAGAAGCTAGAGAACTGTAGATATTGACCACACCGTTTCTTTTCCGTGGATACATAGCTGTAATTTACCATCAAAGCGCCTCGTAATTCTAATATCCGAAAATGCTAAAGAATCGTTGGTTTCTTCTTCGTGTGATACAAAAAGATGTGGATGTCCTTTCGCTAGGATTTATAAATCCAGTGTAAGAATTTCTCAACTATTCGATGTGTCAAATCATGAATAGGAATATCCAAAAACAATTGTTCGCTCATCGACTCGTTTTCTTGATGCTATCATGGGAATATTCAGGCTTTTGCTATAAATGTGCTTGCTTGTTTTTACGTCAGTGATTGAGAAGATTAACCGAAATCTTAACATCTCGCGACATATATCTTATTGCATAATATATCGAGATACCGCAAAATAAGTGAAACGTCTAATTTGATTTTCACACACGCTACAACTCTTTTATAAATGAGCGCGTGTCAGATAGGGTTTCCTTTTCAGGGTGTAGTAATGTTTGAGGAAACCATACTGTAGGGCTGCAAATATTAATATTTCAAATTACCCCAAATCGACTTGTTCCTACCGAAGTTGTTCTCGTTGACGGTAATCGGAATGTGGAAACATCAAGATGATGTTGGGACGAGGATAATCATACAATGTTGTATACCCGGTTTGTTTATTAGACATAAGTAACTACCGTAACATGCATAGCTCCTCATTGAGATACCGCGAACAAAGAATGAACTACATCAGCAGGGGCTAGGTACTCTGTAGGTATTTGTCTGAGTTTCCCTCTCTATGCAATTAGCACTTTTTGTAACTTGCACTGCCCATAGATAGGCTCGTGGGGGATGCGGTTAAACAGTTGTTTACCAGACACCTGAAAGCACGGGAAAGTCTATACACCTCGTTAGCATTAAACATGAACACAACCCCGTGCCGACTCGGTTGTTTAGTTCCCTTCGGATAAAGTGCATTAGACTGTTGACTGGATTTGGCGGTTTATACATACAAAGAGATTAGTGCTGTCCCAAGCTAACTGGATTGAATCAAAAACATCAATATATCAGGGGGAAAACCACGCAGTCGGTGCACACCAAGTTGTGAGAAATAAACAGCTAACGTATGCACCAAAACATTGAACATCCGAGAGTGGTCTGCTGATGAAAAAACTTATAACAGACGAGATTTCTCATCCGATATAAATATCAATATTTCTATACCAGTTTGCTTCATTGTGAATGAAATGAAGGTAAGAAAAATTTGTAATAGATACAGTTATATCTAAAATTGACATTTACATTATTTAGAATATATCAGCGCATTGTGAAAACTGAAACTAAACACGTGAAAATAAAGAACTGTAATGAAATACATATTTTTCCTTTCCAGTAGTCACTATCCAGTACGATTATACGTATTACCAGTATACTATAATACATTGATGCATGACTTACTCATGTATTGTATGTCATAAAAATATCAAGGAACATTTTAAGCTTCCATTTACATGATATGAAAAGTTCTGTTCCGTGAGTAGCCTGAATGTTCACGTATACAAAGCACATTTAGAAAACGCTTTTGAAATCCAGAAACCAGATTCACAAACTATTCTAATGTCATTTGTAGTAATATTTATTGACATAACCGACAAACAGCAATAAACGGCCGTTTCTTAGTTCTGAGAACGGTTAGTAGTGTGTATCTTCTTTGTTCTTGCCGGAGCTGAAATCCTGAACTCTTCAGTTAGGTGTGTCAGTCACAAAGAATGCTATTGCAAATCCAATACGTGCACAAACGAGGAAATACAGAACTCCCAACGAGTTAAACTTGCATCCATGCAACAGTGGTTGATTTCTGTGCAAATGGAATGAGATGAAAGAAGCGCAACAGCTCAATATGGATTTGAAAATTGTTATCAACAAGTAGATACCGTCGAAAATCTACCAACCCATTTTGATAAGTCGCAAATGCAACGCTTGCTGGTCTTATACCTCAACGTTTAACTTGAATATTAGAGGCTGACATATTTAGGATTGAAATGGACTGTCTTTGTTTCCTCGTGATATACTGAGGTAACATAGAGGAAGTATTTTGCTTTATTTCGACCATGCTAAAAACCCAAATGAAATGGGAAAAGAATATTTCTATAAAAGATACACTTGTGTTCAAAGGATAAAAATCTGCCTCAAGTGCTCTCTACAAATTCTTGAAATCAGTGCACACAAGAATTGGCACATTTACTCCTCAAAGACTCTGTCAATGGATGCCGTTGGCAAGCAGTCAACGGAAGAGCAGTTACTGAGTGTTGCATCAGCTGAATTCTCCACCCAAAGATCGCACCACCTAGATTACATGAGGTTGTAAGTGCGCGTCCCCCAGGCGTCCGACTTTTGGATTTATTTCCCATTGATGAAAGCCAACAAAACTGTTTTGCTTTTGTTAGTGTCGCGATCGGAAAACAAAACATTTCTCTCTTTCTTCCCCCAAGTGCTTGCACATGACTAGGAACACTCGAAAAATGACCGGTTCTTACAACCTAACATTTTTTGCAAGCTATATTTCAAGCGTTCGGCCAATAACTGGTTGGAAGTTCACTGGTACCTTGTTTCGTTATTCAATACAAGCTGCTTTCGTGTTCATTTATCATCCCAGTTGAATGAGAGAACCGGCTGAGTTGATAAACTGAGCGATGTATCCAATGCACACTTGTAGGAGATTGTGTCGCAGTTTTACACAGTTTTGTCTATAACACAAGGAAGAATACTGGACAGTTCTTACTATGAGTGTGTCTTCACGAATGTCTTCACGTATCTGTACTGGATTATTATCCTTTATTGTAATACTCAGAGTTTATTCATCAGTCACCAAGAGAAAAACTCTGACCTCTCTCTCTATATATATACATATGTATATATCGCTTACCAGTCGGTTCGGTAATTTCGGTAATTTCGGTTCATGCAACCAATGACCTTGCGCTTTTGCACGACGTTTTTCATTGCCGGCTTTAAGATGTTTGCTTAAATAACGGAGTGGCAGAAATGATAAAAGAATTTGTAGTAGGTACAGAATGCAATGAAACTGCAGTTGCTTAGAAACCGAGTACATGCTTGGGGTGCTCACGCCATCATTCTATTCTTCTCACCGTCTTTGGCTTTCTTCAGACCCCTCACTGCCTTAGCAAACATCGCGTGCCGATAAAGCCTTTTTGATGATATACAATAAACACATTCGAGTCCAGTGACTGCTTCATATGTATATATATATATATGTATATATATATATGTATATATATATATATATGCATCAATATCCACCCGATGAATACTATGGAAAGTAACTCATGCGATAGTCTACTGTACACAGTAACTCTCAATATAAAAGTGCCTGCTTTGCAAAGCTTTGGTGGTAAAACACTATATCTTTTTCAGTTTAAGATACCCGAAATCCAATTTAAGTTGTCGCAATATGAATTTAAGATGTCCGAGTATCAAGTTAACATGTCATGTTGCTATGTTTTCACTCTATACTGTGCAAGGTACTATTCACATAGCAACATGACATCTTAAATTGATACTCGGACATCTTAAACTGAAAAAGATATAGACAGGACTACCCAATGGTTTTAAGAACCGGGAAGTTAGTTTCACTTTTAGACACAACTAATAAAATCCGATAGCTTGAGAGAACTGGGCCCGGTTTTCGATCATTCGAAAGAAACGAACGAGGATCGGTTGGTTGAAACCAATTTCCATAGAGTTGCATGATAGCAATTTTCATCTTATGTTAATAACAGAAAAAAGGTGATTAAATATTTCAAGGTTTTTTAGGGTCGAACGCAATCACCTAAACAAAATAATATAAGTTATTAAATTTGGCTGGAAAAGTTGAAATGGACTGAGAAAAGTCAATAGAGATTTTTTTTATTAGAATTTGTTTGACAGATTGAAGTCTTTTGTTGAAATTGTGAAGAATTCATCAGTCTTGGTGGGATTTGAACCGGTGCACAGACGCCACCGAGGCATAAAAACCGTAGACGGAGTCCATAAGGGAGTTCAAATTCAATCGAGATTACGGAATTTGATGCAGTTTTAACATAGAATATTTAGTCGTTGGATTAGTTGAAACTGATGATCATCTTTATATATAACTATTGTGTTCAAGAGATACGTTTCAATTTTCCATTTTGTTTCCTACCTAGGTGAGGGGGTAATGCACATTCCTTTTACGCAAAACTGTCAACCGAAACCTCAACAGAAGCCAAAATAGGTCGTCATATATTCTATAAAATTAGATAAAAGGTTTGACTGAACTTGATAAGAAGCGTTTTCGATGGATATTTACTATCATTGAAATGCTCATGCAGTTATACCCACATTGATTCTGCAGGATTTATGCACCTACACAAACAATATAAATCTACAAATCAGTTTTCAGTGAAGAAATTCATGCCCAGCGAGTAAAGGTTAAAGCAAAAAGGGAAATAAATATATGGAAGCTTTGAAACTGTTGAACTCTGCTACCATCGGTGGGACGTTCGTGAATGGTAATCGTAAAGAGTGGATGAATAGATTGACGGGAATTATTGATTTATCACAAAGTTTCCTATTCATTAACAAAAACATTAGTTGATTAGATGATTACCACGAGACAATAAAAACAAGCGTTTTAGGGTACACCTGAGGGGTTCATCAATTACGAAGAAGTTCGAATAAAGTGTACCAGGATTTCTGGTGAGGTGATCAGTCGACAATTGGGAATTTTATGAATCTAACAAAATTCCAGGGTTTTGTATTCGAGTGCATTTTGATTAATTAGGGTCTTTATATTCAGAAGGTCAAGTAAAATGTTCCCCTTAATTACTTCCTTTTTATCAGCAGAAAATCTAATTAATTCTATGGAAACATAATTGTCACTGAGTTCATCTGCATTGTGATAGGATGAATAAATCGTAATTGGTAAAAGTTCGGAAGTTCAAAGTTTGAATTAAATTCACCCGTTGTGAAAAGATGGAGCATTAATCTATTTGGTTCTTGTCCGAACTGTTCTGTCAACTCAATTATTAACCCTATGCTTAGTTTAGTTAATGTGTATTTAAGGTCACCGTTTGCTTCATTGTGAAAGATAAATTGCATTTTTAAAACACCGATGTATATATGTACATATGTGTATATATATACTTACATAGATGACGCGGTGCAGCTGAGAGAACGGAGGTTCTTTTCGGTTGATACACAAGCTGTCCTTTTCCGCGCCTATTTGGAAATATTCTGAGGCATTAACTGCAACGTTTCATGGATTAGTCTCGCTATAAGAAAACTCCATTTTGACATTTCAATGTATTGAGTTAGGTGTACGCATAACAGAAATGTTCTGCATTAAAGCTTTCCTTAGAAAGACACGCGACTTTGGAGGTTACCACAATGCTGGTGGCCTTCATTTTGTGCACTATGTCTACTGTATGATTTCGTTAGATAATGTGCCATGCCACGTTCTTTCCCTCATTTTTGGTGTGATGATTCATCTTTTTCTTTTGAAGGATTGGAGTGATTGTACGATCAAATCAATAAGACGTTTTATTCCACAGATCATTCATCCATTTCTGTTTTGTACCTCTTGCGTACCTGCAACGAAATAGACCTAGCGATTTCACAAATCAATCACCGCGTATCTTACCGAAACTGACTGACCGGGTATCGGACACATAAAGAACTATGAGACTAACCCTTATCGGTGAACACTCTCCCCCCTCCCCCCGAATCCTGTTCCATCCCGTGCTCCGTCTCGCGGTTCCCCTTTTCATATATATTTCTACTGGAGAAGTGAACGCACGTAGGGCATAGGAATAGGGCCAACGCGCGGTTCACCTTACGTGCTTGGGTCATAAAATTTCATAGTTGTAAGAGAAAACAGCAGTCCCAATTTGTATGTCAATGCATCTGATTTGCATGAAGATTAGAGGCGGAGGAAGAATGAGGTGAATCCTAATGCTTTCACGATGGCTCAATAGCGGTAAATTACTTTACATCCGTGCTAACTGAAAGAGTTAGAGGAATGCTTACAATGGCACTGAAAATCCTAAAACCACCGAAGATAATTTCAACATGAAGTTTGTTTACAAAGTACGACTTAGTATTTTGATGCGGTATGGGCTTAAGATAGAATGGTCAACCACGTGAGTGGATGCTATTTCAGGTTCACTGGAGAGGGATACGTTTAATTTCAGTTTACCGCACTGACTCTCAAAAGTTATTCTGTCGTTTTTCTCAGCGGTTGTACTTTACACTGACGAAGAGTAATGCTGACAAACTGAAGATTTTTACTTACGTGAATGCAAGCCCTTGTCAATATCTCCTCGTAATTTGAAATTTTCATATTCTAGTTTCTGATCTTTCAGAAGTTTTCTGTAAAACAATAAAGATAATCAACAAATTTGAAACTGAAAGAACTCTGTCTGGTAGTTTTACAATGCTGCACTAAATTTGTTCGCAAAAATAGACCCAATAGAAATAATATTTTAGGTTAAACTTATAATTTCATGCTTTTAAGAAGAACAATGAAAATCCTTCCAATGAAGAAAAGATAATGCTGAGTTGCTAAATCAAAACCAGTGAAACAAAATATCAGTCAGAATTATTTAAAAGAAACAGTGAGTTTGAAAGAGAGACTAACTGTGTTTGTCTGATGAAACCGCAATTCCCACATCTTTAAGGTGATACTTTCTTGCATAAGGATTAACTTCAGTCGAAGAAGAGATCAGTTGGATAAAATCAATTGTCGTCCATTATCCAAAACCAGAAATGTGTACACAGTGAGAATTGACTGGGACCGGAAGTGAACCACAGCAGGCATGGGGGAAGTGATGAAAAGAATCAATTGCTAAGGGTTACGTAACCCGCTTTGGTATAGACAAACCCAAACCCCTCACTTCCATCAAACGCCCAGGATCAATTTATTTAGGCAAATGGCTCTATCAGAATTTTTCAATGTATTTTTGATCATTCCAGTTTGAGAACGAAATCTCCAAGAAGCATGTTTACCTAAATAAATAAATATAAATTATTGTCAGCATTCATTGCAGAAATTTGGGACCGTGAAAATTATATAGTGTGGGAAGAATTAGTTATGGGTTGCCCATGCAGTGAAAATTAGAAATATAATTGAGAAGAATGATTTACTATTCACGATATAATCGTCATTTTGTTTTTATTACCATATAGTGTTTGCAATGTGTAAACTGGTTCAATGATAACAGACTTTGATGAATTATTTTTCAAAAGCTTAATTCACGCGTTTTCTGGATTGCATCACAGTACTTGCTTTTGTGTGATAAGTGGCTCAAGTTGATGCAAATGAATGCGCTATCCACATTGGTCCTGCTAGAAGGGACGCGCATTGAAACAAGAGCAACGTGCATTATGTTATCCGGGGTTAAACTGTCCTCGCTATCTTGGAGTTATCAAACCTGTGGGTTATGAGTGACCAAGTAATTGGGTCGACAGTTCATATGACCAACTTTGTGCCAAATTTAAGTACTAAAACACGACAAGGTTTACGAGTGTGGTGATGCATAGCGTATTCACGTGACAAATATGGTGTGTCACGAATTGCGGCTGTTCGATAAGAGAGGGAGAGAGAGACTAACAGTATCAGTGCAGGTGATGGGAATGGGTAGTAAGTTCTTTAAAGGACGCAAAGCGGGAAAATTGTCAAGCTGAATGAGACACATGCGTGATAAATGTCACATACAATTTACTGTGCGAACTCCAAACAATGGAAAAATACATTATTCTGTGCTTTTTACAAGAACCTTAGGTATGGCACGTATGTCACACTAAGTTGTTATGACTGAGCCACCATAGTTTCAATGAACCAAAATGCACTACATCAGCGAAAGACAGACGTGCTCCAAGTAGATCAATCTAAAGGTTCTTGTAAAGCAAATTTTCCATTAATCAAGAGCTGTGTATTACAAGAGTCAGACGGCTATGAAATAGGTAACTCACATTTCGTCAAGCGTTATTTGACATTGTGAGAAGGTATTCGATGTGACAGCAGCAAAGCGGTTAATGATTGCAAATTTGTAAGCTACTATGCTAAGAATTTATAATGTAATTATGTGTGGTCTTTTCTCTGGTCAACCATGTTTTCTGTGAAATGCATCACATTTTCTGCGTCTAGTAAACTGGAGTCAATAGAAAATACTACTTAAAAGTTTTAAATTATTCAGAATAATTTCATTGTAGTTTTTGACATATTAGATCAGGTTTAAACGTTCACAAGTTGATACCGTGAATTTATCCCAGAAATGTTTGATCTACTTTTGTAGTTCATGATCGACTATAGAGTGGTTTCTTGTCTTATTTATAAACTTCATTGACAATAGTCCTTATCACACTTCTCCATTACATTGAAAACAATCACAACATACAATTCAGCTCCCTTGAGCCATGCCATCCGCATGAAAGTCCGATAATTTTAAGTATCGGATAAACAAACGGTTCTGTGGTCCAACTGCTGACGCGAGGAGAAAAAAACCGTGCAATAAATTGATTGAAAACAATATACCGCTATCTCAGTATTGATAACTATCACTGAAACTGTAACGCTGCGGTCATCCCATGATATGATTCACGTCAAATCCTCAGTGAAAGTATAATCAGATTATTCACTGGAGTACCTCCTTTCCACCTTTATGCTAGCAATCCACGTCAGTTATATGATCGCCCGCCTCCACAGATGTCTTACAGATATTCCATGCACATTGTTCCTGTGATAAAATCAAACGCTAATATTGAACTGGAGCTGTGATTTTTATTATTTTACGGCCGATCCCCCAGTATAATCTTCCATCATTATTCCTCTCTATCGTAAAGCCATTTCATTCCCTTGCTAGTGATGGATTGGCAATTTAATGACGAACTGCAAAATTAGTATAGAAATGTGAGTTACTGAAAAGTGATTGCAGCGCTTCAGCAAACCATGGTTTACTTTGCTTTGAGTAGATATTATGTATGTGAAAAGTGCTTTGTGAATGAATGTGGCCCACTGGTAAGCAGGTATTTGGTTTTATCCAACATAAATCTACAAACGATTGTAAAAGTCGGAAATAAAACTTTGAAATGAATTTTATCCCGGGTTCAATAGGGTTTGAGTTACGTCTGTCCTTGATTTTAGCGAACCAACTTCAACAGGTTTTGAGAAGTGAAAACTCTTCCAACTGAGCATTCCAGTCAAATGTTGTTGTTGGACACACCGAATCTATTCCAGTATTCTTTTTCTTTATCTTGGCTTTTCAATCAGTATATTACAATATGCAATGTATACATATATACATATATATGTAAACTTCTTAAGGAACCTAAACAAAAGGGGAGAAACTAAGATACTGTGCAGAAGGTACTCTTTGCGAGTAGCGTGCTTTCATATATTTATAAGTATTCCATCTAACATTTAATTAGATTTTGAAATGGCTACACATATTGCAAACAAATAAAGAACAGGGGATTGATCGTTTTTCATAAATTACCTCTCCACACATCTGTCAGTGAGAAAGATTATCATTTATCTAACGTGTGCTGCAATCATTTGCTTTATACTCTTAGGTAATTATTATTCTGCTTTGTACTTGCTTAAGTTGCCGAGACATGAAACCAAGTAAATGCTCCCATGTGAATGAAACTCAATGTAGAAGCACGAAGTGACAAACAAGCTTGTATTCAGCAGTAAGAAAACTGTTTTTTCTCGAAAATTGAAATTCAGCGCTGCAGAGTATTTGGAGTTAATATCGTCTTGAGACTAGATATAAGACTCACCGTGACCAAAAAATTCTTCTTTAGTTTATCCAGTCTCTGCGACTCCTCGGGGTAACAGAATGGGCTAGTCCATAAGATCTTGAGAATCGAAGTAGATTATTTATGGATATTGAGGTTGGCAGTTAGAAGAATTCCTACCACTTCCACTCCGGCCACCATATAACAGCGAACCTGCCTTTATGGTCAAACGTTAACCCTATACAGGGAGCGGACTATCTGAGTCATGTCCATAGAGTTTGTTTTCAGTGGGTGTGCAACCCCATCTTGAAATAATACCCGGGAATCCTGATTTAATACGCGGATAACCTTGATTGTAAAAGTTTCCGTGAGTTGCCCAATCATTTTAGTGTTTAGCCGTCTTGAGTGGCGTTCATGGATTCGAAAAATTGGGTCCCCTTTATCCAGTTCGTTAGAACCGAGAGAAGACAAAAACTGCTAGATTTTAACATTTCTCTTAATCTCTTCAGTCACTACGACGTAAAACAATTTGGTATTTATGCGAGCAAGTTTTGATAACTACAGTAGTTAAACGAACAACTGTCAGCGAAAGAGTGGGGTGGGAAATCAGTTCCATGGCAGTCAGACTGATTGTGTAAGAAACTTTTGTGCGCACAAGGTTGGGTTACGTAACTTGATTAGCATTGAAAACACCGAAAACCTGGAGTTCATATTACGTAATAACGGTTTGAACGACATTCGTGGGTCAGCGATATGTCCAGTTGTCATGAGATGTTTTGCGATTGATGACCCTGGATTTCTCTTACCAGTTCGACCTGTAAGACTTTGTTGCGTCATCGATTATACCAACCACTTGGGAATGTGTTCAGACATCCGCTGTGCCAAGGGCCATTTCTTTTTGCCAGTGTAAGGGTCACGGCAACTGCAGTTGAATTGGTAGACGATATGTGAAGCAAAATTGTTCGGCTAGTTCTGTTTTAGATTGTCTAAACGAAGTCTTTGGGTATACGGTGTCAATCGAAGCTGTGCGGCAGGAAAAACAATGCCTCCTTGAGCTTTTGACGCATGTCGTTCATTTTATGATCACCTTTAAAGGCGAGTCTGACGAAGACGCTCTTCTTCGGTACTGCGCAGACGGGATCAGCCGGTGTCTTTCGTCTCCTATGCACATCAACAAATTGAAATACTGTGACAACTTTGTTTGAAGTACCACTGATCATTTTTTCGACACGTATGGATGGAGCGTGAAGCAGTCGACAATGAAATTACTTGAACTGGAAGAACCGACGGACGAACATACTCTTCACGCCGCTTTATTTGCTGAAGAGGAAAAGCCATTTATTTTGGTTACTTCTAACATAATAAAGGTATATCTCATCAATAAATTTTTTATCCTCCGAGGAAAGGTTACTTGAATGTTTTGCACCCATGAGTTCATTATTACTGTGAGCGAAATAATAATGCAACCATGCAGTTACTTGGTCCAAGTTATCATACATATGACTAGAAAATTGGTTTCCTTTGAAAGTAGTACAATCACATTGACACTTGTCAGGAACAGAGTTACGTTCTTGTGTGTGTGTGTGTGTCTGTAATGAGATCATCGCTTCTTAACCAGTTCACTAACGAAAAAGAGTAGTACCGGTAAGAGGAATGCACTAATCATGCAAAAAATGGTTCCATGTGTGTCGTCATCATTGTGTTCGTATTCTGGGTGATCAGCCTTTCACCGCCCAATGCTTGATAGTCAGAACAACTCCCCGTTGATAGTGTACAAAGTACGTTCACACGACGTATTGTATGTTGCTACGTTCAATGTTAGTTGGCTGTTGAATAAACACCTACAGTTGTTCATGATGAATCAAAGGGCTAATAGAAAATGTTGCCCTATTTCAAAGTTAGTGGTAAAGCCGCAGTTGTGTCCCAGTTTCCGAAGCGTCTAATCAGCTCCACCTGATCGACTGATTTATTACTAGATTTTGTCGGCTTTGCTGATGAAAAAATCTCAAACATCCAAGAGACACTTGATTGGTAAGTTCTAAGCTTTCAGGAAGAATACTTTTTGAGACACAACTGAATTTGAGACTATCATTCATATTAAGGTTTCAACAGTTACTCCGTGGTTTCAGGAATTTTTAGACGTTTCTGACGAAACTGTTCAAGACAAAAAGTTTTACAACCGCAAGGCAACACTCACTGACTAAACATTGCAGAAATGGTTGGTTCACCTTGTGGCATGGGAGACCGACAGCTTATTATTCTACAATAAATGAATATAAACCCTTGTTATAAGATAAGGTTGGCAATTGAAAAATATCAGCATTTCTCAAGGTTGCTTTTTATATCCCCTGAGATATGTGATATTAATTTATCATATTCCAGAAAATGCAATTCACCAGTATAAGATGTTTTTGGGATAATTCTATTTAGAGTTCTATTGATTTGAACCGGTTAATGAACGTGAAGCGATTTATGTAATTATTTTTTCACGCATCCACGAGGACTATTGGTAGAAATATACAGTAATTTATTTGTGAAGTCACTCATTTTTTGCTTTGAATAAGCATAATCTCACAAAAATAGAAGTATCTGGTGAGTGATGACGTTCTCAGCGGATTTTAGTTTTCTTCAAACTAAAGTTTTTTTTACTCTTGATTAGTTGAGTTGCAAAAGTGATCTAAAAACTTCGGACCTCTGTATTGAAAATCTCCAAGTTGATGATACAGGAATCTCACAGGATTCCATATTTCAGTTTTACTCCTTATTTATAGGGTTTTAGAGTGAGTGCCTTTTCTCATAAAAAATGTCTGCTTGCTTACTTCATCTGATTTCACATAAACAAAATAGTAATCTTCAGTTTAATGACCATGTTCAAAAGCCGGGCTTCACGTTATCCTGATGCGATTGTTTTCCGGATTTTGGAGATTTTTTCATTACGGATGTAAGAGCATAACATTTATTGCTGTGTTCATGTGATCTTTCATCTATTGGTCGTAAAATAAGTATGATAATTATGACTGTTCTATTCTATTCTCGTTTTCGCAAGTCTGAGCTAGGTCTATGGTTGAAAACTAAACTATATTTCAGCCTTATACAAAACCGAGTTGTCGACTTCGCAACTGCCAGCAAAGATTGATTGGGAGAAAAAATAGATGAATACGTGTGGTTTTCTGGCGTGAGTCGATGAAGATAGATACCGTCTCATACTGATACTATCTACAGCAATGGAATACATTTATCGACAAATAGTAAATGATGATGATAATCTGGAAAGGTAAATTGTTTTCCTTTTTTTATTACACACTTTCGTGTGATGAACAGCAGACGGGGTAAACCCCATAGTCACGAGGACCTGCCGTTCAGTAATGGAAACCAGTAACCTAAGCCCCGGGACTTGGAGTGGTTAACCACATAAGGCCCCGATAGGTCAGGTGTGGTATTGGTGGTTTGTTGAGTGAATCAGCTATCTCATTCCATGTGTGCATCCATCAAATGCAATAACATGCTTGAAAATAATAGAAAATGTTAAGCTACATACTGCGTTATTTTAAGTATCAAACTGGACATCGAAATCCGTTGGGATAGTGTTTCGTGAAATGGTTCTTTAATCGTGACTGATAAACGGCCCCAGGGAATTTGCAGAAATGATTAATATCTAGATTTGGTTATTTGCATAAGCACACTTGGAATGATCAGATATTGATGTCTGGATGACTAATTGTATGTTCATAGATAAATAACGCGGTTTTATCACAATTTATTTTGCACAGGGTATGGCTGCCGAACAAACTGGTCAGCTTAATGTGGGCGATGCGATTCTCAGCGTGAACGGAGAGGATTTGCGCAATAGTACGCATGACGAGGCGGTGAAGGCACTGAAGCGAGCGGGTCGCATAGTGGAACTGGAAGTGAAGCACATGCACGAGGTCACACCTTATTTCCGACGGTAAGTGTTCCTCCATGCAATATCATATATCCGATGAACTCTCTATGGATTTTTCATCATGCTTTTGGTGAAAGAAGAAATACGGTGCAAAATATTCACTAATTTCCCAACCAACTGTAGAAGATTGTCGGTATGACGAATAGTTTCATTTTTCTTCTCAGAAGAAATCCCCGCACCCGTGGATCACAGCAGTCTGATCCATTATCTCACAGTTTGATATATCTATTTTCAAAATGGTTTGTAGGAGGGCAGAAGGAAATGTTGAGCTATAGCTATAGATATATTTACATAGTCGTGAGATGACTACACGTGCCCCGAAGTAGTTTCGGTTATAACAATTCATCAGACTTCTAAACGTTTCAGTTAAACCAAGCAGTCTACCAATACATATAGAAAATACGTCGAAAGATTTATTTGGAATGCAGAAAAAATAATTAAAGACACTACGCACTTCAAATTCTGGTTAACATAATCAAAATGATATCGAATCTCTTTTCATTGTGGCAATTAACGCTTCTATTGGGTCAATCATAAACTTATGTTTTGTTATTGCTGCAAGGCACACGAAAGCTTTAGTTTGTCTTGTTAGTCTAAATAGTAGAAAAAAGCACTCTTCCATAATGTTCCCAAAACAGTGACTAATCGTTCTAACCTAAGAGCAATAAATGCCACCAAATGAAAACCTCAGTGCTAGTCACAGTTATCAATAGGTATCGTTGCTACATTGGTGGACACTTGATATTGGTTGCTACTTGGTCTGCTTGTTTCAGCTCGTCTGTAGTCAGTTTACTTAGGTCAAGCTGCACTGCAATGCAAGGTGATACACCGATCAATTTGATATCGAGTGCACATGCATGAGAAATGTGATCAACTTACCAATAAATCTGATAAGTTCGGACGTCGACACTTTTGTGACACCATGCGACTGTTTGGCACGCAAGAACGATAGCTGATAGATGAGTCCTACGAAACCAGACAACCCGTCAGTACACAAATATATAAATATTCCACGCACAAGGATATAAGCGATAAAGAGTGATCATACAGAAAACTCAGCACGTTAGTTATCGATGATGACGTAGCTCCGCGGTGAAACAGACAGGGGATGTTTGTTACTTAAAAGATAATTAGCATCACTGGTATCTGGTTGTAGATCCATGATGACAGAAATAAGTTTTTGACCAGAAATGGAAATTATCGAATCTCCAGAGAGTATGTAGTTGCCCTCTAAGCTAAAGTACAGTACTGCGCTTTTTGTTTCTAATCCAATAATGAAACCCAGCGCCCTCAAAAAGTCATTCGGCTAATCTATTATTCATTTTCACGTGTTTTCCTGAGCACTGTATCCTATAACCGAATAGTGCACAATTAGAACAGATGAAAAATTTAGATAGGCGCAAGCCTTACATGTTTCAGTTGAAGGACCAAGGAGGACAGCAGTTTCAGTAATAAATCACGTTCTCCAGTACATTAACCAATTGTGGTCTATACTCGATACATTCACGAAGAACACAGTAATATTCCGTAAATCTGAAGTTAAACTGCCATACGTAACCCATCAGAAACGGGTTTACCACTTTTGTTGGTACGCAAACTGCGAACTTTGCAGAAATTAACCGACAATTGAATCTTCCTGAAACCCGTAACTCGTTTGTGATTTTGTGCTGGTCTGGAACAGACCAAAATACCGTTGAAACAATAAAGGTATGCTACCATGAAAATGTAACTGTTATCTACACTTGGTGTATTCAAAAACCTACGTCTTCTCCATATTTCCTCACCCGTTGATGGCTGTTTCTACGATGATCAGAATCAACGTTTTAAGGTCTGTAAACTACCCGGAAGACCCTAGACAAAAGTGGTAGTCAGGAAAGCAGCTACAAAAGCTGTTTATTGTTCGACAATAGATAGACTGTTGCAAAAAATATCTTCTAAGTGACTGGGATAGACCGTAAGTTGTGAAAATATTGATATTCAAAATATGAACTAAAAGTAATTTGCCTTCTGTGTGCTCACAGTTATCAGATTCACACTTGTCTCATACTGCCCGATGATTTCATGTGTTAACTAATGATGTAGAAATCAAATGAAATTGATTATTCTTTCTTTGTGCACACTAGCAATGAAATCAATTGTTTTCAAATCTGTGCATCTAGTAATTAGGCACAAGAATGCATTTGTGAACCTTTTTGACACAAAAATTTCAACCGCGATTTTTCCGCTTTTAAACCTAACAGAAACTCAAAATTTTATACTACCTGTTTTTCAAGATGGATGAAACCTATGAGACAGTTTAACAAGGTATTTGTGCCAACTTCTGCCTATTCGGTAGCGTCCCTGAGAAATATCACACAGAAGAAAGGTTAAAATTGTAGCTTTTCCCACTATGAAAACTAGGGAAGAAAGTTCAAATCGCCATCATGCCAACTATTCCAGACTACATTGCACGTTGATTGAGACTGATCATCGGTCTTCAGCTTTGCACTTCTTATTTCATCCATACACCTATACACTCAGAATGCGTCGGAATCCAGTTTTGCTCTCCTTGTAGTTCATCAGTACTGCTTGCACACCCACCTTTGAAGTTTATAACAGTCGTATGGAAGGCGCATATGTTATCTGTCTGCACTAGACAACTTTTAAACGGAGGCCGGTTAGTTTGCATGAATCATTAGCAAGCCCCATTGGTGATAATGTGGTTCAAAACACATAACTTCACATTTAACCCTGATTAATCCTTAAGCGTAGCAGGAAAACATTTTAAGACAGTTTAATGTGTGATCTGTTATTGTAAATTCACAATCAACGGAGAGTATATTATACTACTAGCGGAACGGTAACACCGCAAATCATACTTATTTATAATTTCTCAGTACTAAAGGGAACATCATTAAGATGGCTTTTTTTACCAAGAGTCCATAAGTTTGAAAACTTCAAAAAGAACGTGGGTACTTGTGTTAATTTAGTAAGGAGTAACTACACTTATTTTATATTGCTGATATGGAGAACTATCCCTTTCAGCAAAATTGAATAACAACCTGCGAAGAAAGCTTACTGATGGTCCTGAATCAAGCAGCGCTCATACCCTATGCTGATGATCTGCTTATGAGTAGATTTGTATAAACCACTGAGCTAGGACATGGCACATATTGTAAACATGTGAAACACCATTTGTAAAACTGAAGCGTTTCACTGGTTTTCTATTGGTTACAATGAAGCAGTCGGTTCTGTGCAATGCAATTAGACTGTTTCCGGTGTGAAGTGATTGGAAATCTTTGAATGAAACCACGGAATACAAAAGACAATGCCGTAGGCCTTGACTATTTTGGTTTATCAAGTTGCTGACTGTTCGGATGAGTCAAAATGACTACACTTTATCCGGTTCATTTGAAAGCTAGTGTTCTGATGTCTCACTTGAACAACATTTACACACAGAGACTAATACACATCGAACTGAGTAGGACGGTATTTATGAAAGGATTGCTCAATTTGAAAGGATAACTAAGTGAGCTTTAGCTTGGCAACTCACTTGCACAGAAAATGTAATAGTGGAATAAGAGAGTAATTGCAAGGAAAACGTCTGCCGCATATTTTGTATCAAGTCTTTACATTTAAAGGTTTTTGTAACTTTTTCATTATCCGATTATCTTTTGACAAACATATGAAGTGTACTCACTGATGCTTCAAGAAATATAATGCATTCAAGCATTCATGTAAACAATGTACCACATATTGAGTACGATTATCCACAAGAATCAACTCATTTATAATGAATACTATCAAGTTGCTGATTTTACAGGATTAAAAAGCCGGTGATGTCATAATTTCGAATCGTCTTCAGCTATTCACCAGGGGAAACACAGAACTCAAGAAAACTCCAATAAATAACCATACGTTAGGTTTAACCATTGCTTACAGTCCTTCAACTTATGAAATACTAACGTGATCACATGAGAAGTAAGGTCAATAGAAATAGCGAAATGATAGTGATATAAATGTTAATAATGTAATTATTCACGTCTGAAAGCCTTCCTGCTCGTCATCATCAGTATTAAACCCAGAGTAATTTCACCTGAGTAATTCATTGTTCACTGATGCATTTATTGCCTTGTCCTTTCCAGTGGAGTGAATAGCTGTTGATTAGTTACCGGCATCCTCACGGATCGTTGATTCAAAATATCAAAGTAAATTCTGAATCGTGTAGTGTTCACAAGAATCGAATCATTAATAAAACACTGTGTTTGGCGGGTTAGAAATGTTTGAAACAATTGGGACCTAGTTTCAAAATTTTAGGCTTTCACATTTTCCAAAGAATTAGGTCTATGCTTTATACGTTTTGCAATATGATCACAGGCAGTAATCGATATCGCTTTACGTTGAATTGAATCTGGTTAAGCCCGAATCGGGGAAGTAAACAAATCTTAACCAAGCAACAAAGGAATGATAAATGACTACTTCAACCTCTTCAAATGGATCAAAAATTCACAGGAGGCAATTCAAAATTTAAGTCAAAAACTGTTTCATTTAACCCATAAATGAATATTCAGCTGCCAAATGTTCAACAGATACAACTTGAAAAAATCGATTTCATTGATTGCACACTCATAGAAATCACTAGATGTTCAGGGTGGATTAAGGAAAATAAAATCTGTGTGATGCAAATATTAGGTGTGATGGGGAATCGTGGATGAGGTGTATGCTTTGCTTGTGTGTCAATCTGTTTGTGCGCATATTGCGTGATCGCATTATTGATAAACATGGATAACGCAAAATGGACGTGACCGGGCCCAACAGTAATGCTACTATTCTTGATGAATTAAAAGCATTCGTGATTTGAAAAATGACGGAGGCCGTTTTCGTATTGAAAAACATAAAGGTGATGCAGTAAAAATGTTAATTTCAACATGCAGTCATAAAGATGTGTGGCAGAAATCTTCGGAATTTGTTTCTCTAATCTCTGATACTCAAAATCTTAATAGTGATATGATATGTATGTTTAAGCATTCATATGGAATTTTGAGAGGCCCAAAATTTATTTCGATGCATATAGTTCCGAGGCATTCTTCAGTTGGACTTCATTGATTTTCTCCTTCATCAGTAATGAAAAACAAACAGTTCACGGACTAAGCTACCATTGTGCCTCCGACAACTTTATTCAGCAATGTCAGTGGACCATACCCATCACTCATCTGACTGGGGCGTAAACAACTTTTCTTGTCTTTTTGGTTCAGGGACGCGCGGATTTCACTATTGCCTGTCAATTACTGAACTGCGTCATATTTGGGTCGGAATTAATAAGCACACTTTATCTTATTTGTGAATCATTCATGTTACGTTTATGAGCCGCTGTAACTATTCTATGCTACTTGAAACTTGACCAAACCTGATCACTGTGTACCAGTAACCTCACTGGGGTTGAATTCACTTCAGTGATGTCAGTCAATGCTGCCTGACCTAGTTGCTAGATTTTAGTGCACAACAGTATTGGTTCTCTCTACCGCTCGTATATGGTAGGTGTGCACACGTCATACCAAGTGCCAGAAAGGCAACTATGAGGGATAGAGGGGTTGGCTTGTATTCAGTTTACCGATAGTACCACGTATCCCGTTTATTTGTTTTTCATTCCCTTCAAAGCAGCTAAGTGCCAAGGGCAAACATCTGCTTGGAACAAATATAAAGTGAATTTCAGAACAGCCCGTGCTTTAAGACTTGTATTTCAAACACGGTTTGTAGTAAAATAATAATTTTATTCATTTTATGCAAACAATATTAGCTTCCTTCATGTTGGACCATATTAAATGAACTTTGTAAATTTTACAATACACACGGATGCAGCTACTACTAATTGGGTAAATTTTATTGGTTTTTCGTCAAATATATTAGAAACCTTTCCTACGATTATAAATGATGAATTAGCTTAATTAATCGCATGTATACAGAAGGTATAGCATGGATGAATGCGATTGATTCACTTCCTTAACCCACCAATCTACTAGGAAATATCAAAGAGCCGTGGTGCTAAGACGAGTCAGTTCACAAGCAGCTTGGTTATAAAGTTTGAGAGGACAGCTTAAAAAAACGTGCATGCTATTCATACTGTGACTAGTTGACGTAATGCGGTTTCTGTATCGGCACAGTTCAATATCCGAACAATTCATAGTGAATGATTAAGGTTTCACAGATATTTCTATTCTTTACCCCATAAAGCAAACAAACATTTTACGCACTTTTATTTTTATTTTGTTGTATCTAACAGAAATTTCACAGTATCTATTGGGCCCCTACAAAATCAGACTCAAAAGCACAATGTCATTATTAAATGAATAGTACTTTTCATGGTGTATGAGTCTCTACTTTAATTAACAGAACCATTGTAGAGATCCCAATTTTTGCTTGTTTTCCTTGCTTACAAATTGCATCTAAAACACCAACTACAATTTCAATACACATTGGATGATTTACATTAGAAAACACCAATTATACGTGTGACATTCTTCCGCTAGGTCAGTCGTATAAATTTGTGAAATATTACAAAGTTAGAGTTTGTTTCATCTAGGTTTTAACCAACAATTACCAAGTTAGTGTTGTGTGATTACTACTGTTCAGTCTAGTAGCAAAGCGTTTTTTCGTCTTTTTATAACTATATGAGCCAAAAAGATAGCTAGAGTAACAGACACCAATGGAATCATATTTTGAAAGAACTAGATTAGTTTTGTTAGAAATTGGCTGGTGCATGCAGCTGTCAGTTCTTACCAAAACCTTGTACAATTCGTTGGAAAACCACTCATCCCGACTGCACCCAAAGAAAAACACAGTCAATCCAAATGAAATGTGGCTCTTATTGTTCTGAATAAAATCCGGTAGGATATGTTTTTCTTTCAGTCGGACGCGTTACTGCATGGGGTACACGAAAATCTATAGAAAACATTTCTAATTTGAAGCCTCGCGCACTGAACAGTTATGGTTCTCTCCGTTTGTTTCACTGCATTTGTACATGCATGTGAATAAACAGGAAAATCACCCAAATCCCACTCGCCGAGCAGAACAAAGCTGAGGTAAGCTATTCCGCGAAAACAACAGCCAATTGTATTAGTTATCAAAACTATGATTGACAGGTTTGCATATGTTGTTCTATTTTGGATACTTTGATAAGAGCTATAAAACGGCCGGCAAAAAATTAAAGAGTTGTGGAGAATATTTTTTGTGACGCCTTTTTACTGAAAAGGGAATAAAACGTACGTGTTACACACGTTCAACAGTGATGGATGAAATACTCCACCGATAAGAGAAGTGTATGTGCATGTGGATAGTGAATGGCAAAGAACACAACACATAAGTCGGTTAGCAAATTTCCGGTCCGAGTATGAAGACAAAAGTACATTTTGCCCGATTAAATCGGATATGGTGAACTGTTCTCCCCTGAAACCGCGTTGCTAACGCTATGAAGATCGGCATCTACTGCATTTGATTTCTCTCAAATCATTTGTGAACCAGATACGACGACACTTTTGTCAAGCAGTATCAGTTGAATTCTACACCTCATATGGTTTATGTTGAGATCATAGTCCAATAACA
The DNA here is from genome assembly GCA_900618425.1 of Echinostoma caproni. NCBI lineage: Eukaryota > Metazoa > Platyhelminthes > Trematoda > Plagiorchiida > Echinostomatidae > Echinostoma > Echinostoma caproni. The sequence goes on from UZAN01039982.1 coordinate 50,692, forward strand.
GTTCCAATTTTAGCAGTTTATGAAACAGGTGTGACAAAACAAGTGAATTTTGTGATGAACATTCAGATCTTGAAATAGCTTTTTTTCTTGTACGTTATTCCACCTACTGCTTCATTAGTACTTTCAGTCGTATTTATGCACAATCAACGGTGTAGGTCATTCAATGACCGTTGGTTGGACAGCCTTGGATTCGTTTTATTGTGCAGTCAAGCACTCACGTTGACTGTTTTATAGAGAAACCGGTAGGTGTAATCCAACGGCTAAACAATTTTTTACTTTCTTTTTATAGTTACTTTTTGCTGAGGTTGATTTTCATAACATTTTAAAATTTCCTTGAAGCAATTCAGTTTTCCTATACCCTAATAAGTAAGATTTGCTTGTTTCAAAAAAATTTTAATGAAGGTTACAGTTAATTATTGTTTGAAATTAAATTCACCTAGCATCAAAATACGGTTTCATTAAGAGTATGCCCAAATCTCATGTTGAAAACATGCTTTACAATTGTGTTTATTCTANCTACTGATAAACTGTGACAAGAAGTTTCGCACAAAAGCATTGTGGAAATTAAGTTCTCATTCCGAAATAACCCAAATTCATAATAATATCTGATATCAGTAATTATTTTACAAATATATTGCTTACGGAACGTATAATGTGGCATTTTGGCATATTGGAGTGACAGATTATCGGAGAGCGTTGTTTGAAAATCGACCTTTGAACCACGTCTAGGGGAGTTTTGTATTTTAAAGTATTATTTAACAAGGTGAGCTAGAACTTTCTAAAACCATTTCACGTAAACTAATTCCTACTTAGCAAGTATTGATTTATGTTAAATGGTACTGAATCTTGGATACAATCCATGCCCAAGTGATTAACCAGTGACTGGTAATATGCCCTTTTCAGGCAGATTTAAAGAATGAGAATTAGTACAATGCAATCGAAAGAGTAATATCTAATACACCCTGAAGTTGAGTTATCAAGAAGACAATACCTCTCGCGAGAGCTAAAATCATAATGGATTCTTTGAACACGCATTGTTGATGATTCAGTGGTGGGTTTCACTTTAGCCGTGCACACAGAGAGCACATTTATTTCGGTATTCTGAAACCTAAATTCCTAAATTGTTAAGAAGGATCTTGATTCTAGTAAAAAAAATATAAAAACTACAATCAAATGCATACTTCTGAGATGCATCTTGTTTGCAGTTAATACAAAACAACGCCATTGGATTCAAGTTCAAGTTGTGTGGCCCATTACAAATACCGAGATAAGAATCTTATTTTCTTAACCTTGAGGTTTCGAATTCGGATGGCGTAATCAACAGTTCATGGCGTTTGCAAATTCGCATAGACTCAAAGCCGTTCAGTTAATTCACAGGCAATCGATTTTGAACGTTGTCCCTGTTGTTTATAGGTAAGAATTTTGGCTCCACTCAAGTCTCGGCAGCGATACAAAGTAGGACGCCTTTACGATGGGCTCCGTCAATGACAAAAAAGAGTTAGGAAATTGCACACTATTGTTTGTAACATAAAACAAAATACCTAGTTGTTAACTCGTATGCTTAATCAATCAAATTACATATAGAGTTTCAATAATACGTAGAAACTGGTGTTTAAATTACGTTGTTTGGATTGTGTTTTAAATCTGAAGCTTACTATCTAACCTTCAAAGTCTTTTCTTATAAATTATTGGTAAATGTGAATAGTACAGACTGTCGTTTTAAAAATAACTCCAACCGTTGTGCGTGTGTATATCAAGTCAGGTTGATCGTGCTATTCGGCTTTGCTTTATATTCATAATATTGCATATCGGGTAAAACCCATCAGGGCAATAAATAGTTTTCCATATATCACTGTCACGCTACTATTATTCACTTCCCCAAGGGACGTTCTCCTGCTTTCTGTGGTAAATGTAATTTATGATAAGTGGTTCCGGGAAAAGTTCTCACAACTAAGTTCTTCACAATATGCACTAATCTTCAGCTCACACGCGTTTGGACACAGATTAGGAGAGAGTGATGCACAAGAAGTTGGTCCCGGGTCATGTTTTTCCAACAATATCTTATTTGCTTCCCCAAAATTACTCGCTTCAGGCGATTTCACATACGGAGAGGTGTGCCTTACGTACGAACGCATTTGCACTGACCACATTGAGAGAAATGCTACCCTACTGTGAAAGGTTTATACACCACTAAATATGCATCAGCTGGCAGGTGAAAACAAGAATCTCAATTTTCTCCACCATTTTGTGCCATGTTTTGGCTTTCGAAAAAGGATGTTTCAGCGATGAATCGACTGCATCCAATCTGAAACAAAGAACGATTACACACCACCCACGGTGACCACTGAGAGGTAGAAAGAAGCAGAGCAGTGGGAAAACAGGTTGTTGTTTCCAGTCAAATTCATCCCATGACACTACTACTTTTACCGATGCAAAGGTACGACTACCATATGTCACCAACAGGTGTCTTTTCCCAAGGTAATAACTTGTGAACCGAATGTGTGCCAGAAAGACACCAATCAATGAAAGTCCATGTGTTTCTCAGGTAAACGGGGGTGATTCAATGAATGTGAAGAGGTTGCAGAATACCCGAAGCATCCTGTGAATTCTGCTCTTCTCAATATCTCCTAAATGGGCATATTCGGTGAACCGGAATTGCGAGAGGTTAGCTTTATTAATGACGGGGAAAATATTATTTATTAGAGCGTGGAATGTTCCCATATCTTTGTTGATGAAAAGTGGCATTCATTTTACACATATTCCATCTCTTTCAAGCTGTAAAGACGAAACAGTCTAGTGACAAAATAATCAAAACGGTGATTGGTTAAAATTTGCAAGAATGGTCGTGTTATACCACGCAAATTGACTTAACCATTCGAATCAGCTTCCCGAGCAAGATTCGGCGGTCAAACGTCCTTTGGTTTTACTACAAAAGATAAACGGACAAACTATCAGTGGGTTTATTGGTTGAGCACTTGTGAGGATTTTCAACAATTTCAAAACATTTAATATACTCCTAATTGACGTTTAAGTTTTGTCCAACATCAGTTCAACCCGATGCGCAAACTCAAAATCAAGACAGATTCCAGAAGTAATGCAGCAGAGATGGAAGCAAAGAATGCAAATGTTTGGTTCACTTTCTGCCAGTTTTCAATCTGACCCGCCGCTGACTGAAATTACGAACTAGCATGGAAAATGAATTCATACAACAGGGGCTGTTATCAGGTGCGTGTTATTACTTTGATATCTCTTAGGAACTGAGTTCTCGGTACATATCGTTATTTGGACACTGTTCAAAAGCCTCGGTTTTTAACCAAACATTACCTCACTTTATTGGATGACAATGATTGTTGTTAAACAGAATGAAACAAGTCACTTACTTCTGCTACATATTTGCCTGTCTTTTGCATATTACGAGATTGTAGTGTTAATTGTGACAGAAGTTTACCTTTGAATTCAGACCAGACGGCGGAAAATAAGATACAATAAAACAAAGCTGCGATCATTAAGGCTTAGCAGCAAGTTTTTGCTTTCTTCACAACACAAGCAGTATGCTAAGCAAACATTTGACATTATGAAATTAGTATTCTATTTGTGCAACTGTTGCGTCAAAATTTACTCTCGTATTCACTGCCTACATTGTTTTAATACAATATTGGTTCCTCCATGAGTTCCATAATTCCGTCAAGCGCAGGGCATATATTCGCAAAATAACATTGAATTGAACAGCTATGATTCTGTTCAACCGCTGTATATAACAACTGTGATACCAAAAAGGTTAACTTGGAAACACCTTGTTGCTGTTGGACAGCTCTTTCGTTCTTTTTGATACTCTTCAGCAGTGCATAGTTTTTATATCCCTGTCAACACTCTAAATTGATTGAGACATTCGCACAAGGTGATGATCGTCGACCATGTCGAGAGGTAAGGGTTTGAAGCACCGACCATAATGTTTGCGGTTTGAGTCCTGACAGGGACACAAAATTACGCATTGCTAACGAGTCCCTAACACGACGAAACAGCTATCCAGTGCCCTTTGTCGGTAATCACAAATATTTCCATTGCATCTGAATGCATTTACCTCGTAGGGAATTAACGATCTCTCAAGGAGTGAAATCCACACTCAAGACCATGAAGAGCACCTGATGAGCTAATCCAAGCTTGATACTCTAAACCTTGTTGCTGTTGTTTGATTTTGAAGCAAACTGCATGAAGTAACACCCATCATTCTCTCTGACCTCTTTGTTTTGTTTATTTTTATGCTCTCAAATGTTTATATCATACATGTCTGCTAAAATCAACAGGAGGTAATAATCTGCCTAAAATGTGTATCAGTTAAGTATTTTTAAGTTGATTATCCGTTTACAGGATGCATGGTTTTTCTGGCAAACCCGCCAGATTTTATCGTATTCTTTTAACCATATAATTCAAACACAAACAAATGCAATGACTAATGAGCATTATTATAAATAGATGTGGTGTGTCATGTAGCTGAAATCAGGTTACAATTAAACTTGACGGAATAAAAATGGTTCACCTGTTGGTGGGGAATGCGTGTAACGCTGAGCTGTCGGAAGATATTGAAAAGAACTTAAGGGGAGAAGCTGTAGTCTTCTTCATAGCCAACGAAGATTACTCTTTGTAGTATGAAAAACATAAACCCAAATGTCTTCCAGAAATTATTATATCTAAATTTCAATATTATGAATAAGTGGAATTTCGACTTTCAAAGACGACTACCCCACCAAATTGAGATTAATAAAAAGGCCTAACAAAGCGTGACATGCGATGTTTCTTTGCTGGATGTTGGAGCAGAAAATCCCACAAGTATAACTTTGCACAGTAGGTATTTTTTAATCATAATACACGTAATCTGCCCATAATTATTTATGTACCATTCAACTTATTTTAAACTAAGTTCAGTAAGTAGTGAAAAGAGATTGGGATGTGTTGAAGTAAATTCCTTTTGATTTCTAAAACGTTTATTTGCAAGCTAAAATAATTTAAAGCATGTTTGTAGTGAGATCTATCTGCTCATTTGCAACACGGGTCTTAGATACGTTTGCATCAACTGATTAAATTTATCGTATTATTTAGATTATGCCATCCCTCGAAATGCACGTCGATTATTATGCATTTGTTATGCAATATTGTACTCAAACGTTATGCTCATCTGAACTAACAAAAATGTATCGTCTGGGAATCCTTTTTCACAGATGTCAAACAAGTATTTTGAGGTTGCTATGATTGATCTACCGTAAAACTTCAAGCCTTTGTAGTTAAAATTACAAATTTAACTATATTATGGACAAAGGTTTCTGACAGATGAGACTTAGACTTTGCTTGCGCATGAACATGCTTTAGGATTCTGAAAACGTATTAAGCTGACTAAATGACAGTACTTTCTGTTGAAATTCCGCCTATTACATTAACAACCTGAGGCAATAGCATGCTGATATGCACATCCTAATATGCACGTCTAATATGCACACACAAATACTTTTTGTATGTATTCGGAACAAACAACTGATTGTTGAAGAAACGGAAAATCTTATATTGGTAGAAAAAGTATTCAATTAACTTCTGTAACTTAGCCATATATCGCTTTAGTAGATTGTTGACTCCTATACGCATTTGCGACTTTTAGATTACCGGGTATGTGGTTAGAATGATTTTGGCAAAATAAGATTTTACTACACCAATGTGACAACTTCTGAAGTAATAGGATTAATTTACTGCCTAAATTTTAATCCAGGTACAATGTCACAGGAAATGATTTTATGCAAACAACTTTGCATTCCTTCGGCTACGTGAAGTGAAACATCGCAATTATTATGAAATGAGGCTTTCACTTTGGTTATTTGGAAATAAAATCATTCATTTTATGGTTTCATTTGGATTTAATCGTGCACATGTAAGCAACAGAACATAAAATTGCATCAAGTAGCAAAAGGGCAAGATAAATCTGACTGAGTTTCAATCAAACCAACAAACCCAGTGCACCCGCTAAATTGGTTACCCGCTCACGCCCAAATTTGTATATAGGATTCACTGATCTTAGAAACTACGATTCCTAAACGCTGTTCTACCGAGTATGATCTGACGGTGTTTCATTTAATGATGGTAGCAAATTAACGAACTTTTTGAAATATTCACCAATATTTGGTGTGATTTCACTATGCTCATGCGCATCAAGAAACACGGAAACATCTGCTAGGAGTAATGTTCTCCTCAACTACACAGCTTTAGTTAACAGAATATTGTAATAAAAACTGGGGTATCCCAGTTCGCAGATGCACCAACGTACCGCAGCATTTTCGAGAATTATCAAACAGAATGTTGTACAATGTGTATAAAAGTTTCATTCGTATGAAGTTTCGACCATTACAGTGAGTAGTACTCTTCGTATTCATTGTGGGTCTTGTTTCCCCTTTCTAGCTCGATCAATCTGAGAAAGATAGTGTGCAACAAAGTCATGAAACCCCAGTAGTACAAAATATTTTTTGTGGAAGATGAGAAAAAACTATCTGTATTTGTTAGTTCTGAGGTTGAAAAAGGGGTATTTGAGCGCAACAATACGACTAGGATTAAAAACCACCCTGTAACCCACGTGACCACACCTGGTGCAAAAGACAATTTCGAGAGTAAGTAAGCTCCACAGAGCAACACTGGTGACAATAATGATAGAAAATCATGGAGATCACTGCATACAGCATTGGACATGTTGAACAGTGAGCGTCAGGACTCGTAAGTGACAGGAAGAATTGATTTGTGCTGAACTCGCTCAAACGTGAAATAAAGAAAAGGACGCCTCCCATAGAGAATAGTTTCCAATGCTCCATATTTGAACATGCTTGGGCCTGGTAGAGAGTATAAAAACGTGAGAGAATGAAGATATAGAAAGTCTTGCTGACAGAGTGTGATGCAGGCGAAACAAAATCGGGAGAGCAGGCTATAAAGCGGGAAAAGTTGAGGTCATCGTGACTTACAGAGGATGAAAAACCAAGTGAGTTCCACTTAAAATGGCGAGTGGGTGCAAAAAGAATAACTAACGGGGTATACGTCCGCATGATGATCCGAAAAGCCAATTGGATTCTAGCGCACGAAGGGCTGATGATACTTAGGTCCACGTTGAGTGACATGCACGTTGACACTCCAAGTATGGGAGTCACAGAGAAAACGGAGGAAATGTCGAATAAAAATAACAATGCAGTTTAGCGTTCCTGACAAAACTTGGCTAGAATTAATTGGTTGCGATAGAGGTCAACCATTAAAATGAGAAAAGCAGTGCAATATGACATCGAACTTTATGAGTCACCAGATTTCACTGGCATTGCTCCTGAGATGACTCCATCAAAACAATAACGGTCACAAAGAAGGCTTCATAACCACGAGAGAAAAAACAAAGAGGGCCCGAATTCAGGACGTTGCATCAGGAGTATGTGATACCCTACTCAATTAAACGCCTTGTAGTGGTTGAGATGCACTTCGCTTAGGTGGTCAACAGTGTAACTCCAAATGCGCAACTTGTATGTAAATGTGACACTGATCCTTTTTTGTTAATTGAAGCCATATTTGCGCTTACTGAAACGCTCGTGGCGCCCTGATTGATAACGCAGTTACTTTCGTCTAATATATTTATGTATTTATAAAAATCCGAGGGGATATATATGTGATGTTGGTTGTTTTGAACAGGGATTGCAGTATAATCGTAGATTGGGAAAGGTTAAATGGTTTTTCAAAACATAAAGCAATTGCTTCTACCTTTTGTGGAGTGTTAGTAATCAAACGTCAAGAGGCGTTGTTAGCTAGAAGAAAAAAAGAAGAAAACTTGCAAGAAACTAACAACTCGTCCCAGTGTCACCGTCTGGAACTAAATGCAGTGTGTTGTATGCAAATCCAAAATGAGTTGGTTTTGCAAACGGGCAAAACTCGCGTTGATACCTGGAGTGGCGAAACACACAGCGGCCCGAAGAAAATTGCTAAATATGAAGTCGGGCGAACAGGAATTCAGATTTTTCAGTCAAAGTACATTCGCCTAAACTGAATAAACTTTTATTGTAGGAAATACATCGGTTTTAGTTGGACGCTGAAATGGGAAAGTCAGATTTCTGCATTGCTCATCAATCAGTGGCGAAAGGCACCACTAGAAAACAAATATCAGTAAATACAAACCTACTTTGCATTCTCATCCCAATGGTTGTTAGTCCGTCTCAAGCAATAATCTTCCAAAGCCAATGATGATGCAACTTTTGTCCTTTGATTACTGAACATGTTACTGAGACGAAAAACCTATCGTTTAGCTCAATTTTATTAAATGAAACTTGATACGTGTAACTATTGGTTTCTAAAATGACCCCGAAACACTCTAGATTTTTACTTCTTTGATTTGTTTCGGATACGTTTGTCCTTAGTTTCTCTCTTTAGAAGATAATGCTAGCAAAAGTGTCGTGTCCAAAGCTTAGCCAGTGGATTATTTCTAAACTTTCATATAATTACATGTTGTAAACCGAACAAGCACTTCGCTACTGGATATATGTAATGCGGAAATCTGTGAAACTGTTTCAATCATTTTAATGAGAATAAATCCTGTTCTCGAACAGCGAAAAGCAATTCACTTTCCTTACTGCTGTGCATGTTGCTTTCGCATTAACCAGCGTCCAATCCACTTGAAGCTTAACCCCCATAGAAGTGATTATTTATCCCAGGATTTAGCCATGTGAAACACTGGGTGATTTCTTGATTGTTGGTTTCATGAATCGTTGGTTAATGCAAACTGGTGAAGAATTTCTAAAAGCATGAGGTATCTGTTCAGTATTTCAAAGGAATCAGAACGAAAACTAGCATGTTGACAGGGAATTCTTATGTTCCACTGCTTATCGCCCAACCTTTAGTCTTTTCTTAGCAAATATTTACAGCAACACGGTCGCTTAATGAATGTCAATCGGTTCATAGGTGTGAACTGTCATATCAGTTGTTTCTGTGGTAGAAAATTTTTTCAAGGATTTGAAAGTTGTCTTCTTGCGGTGCTAAACAGATTTTTGAACTGTATGGTCTTGTTGCTTCAAAAACCTCTCAACCTGATATTTCTAACTAAATATCACAAAATAAACATGGTAAACAGCTCACTGCAATACCTTTTTATTCTTTTTACTGATGATAGTTATCCTAAAAGCAAATCTTCAGAAAGCAATCCTTATTTATTTATTTATGCAACTGCCAGATATAGTTAATATGATTTTACACGGTCACAAATAATAAAGCTTGGTTTTAATGTTTATCAATCACAACACCTGAATATTACAAGCATGTTGAAAGAACTGCACGTAACCAGCATAATTTCTTTTTCGTTCAGGGCTGTTGGAATGGACAGTATTGCTTGCTCAGCTGATTTGAGCTGGCCGAACGCTCAACACAATTCGGGGATAAATGAGTTCTCAGGTTCTGCAGAACCGGTAGCCAGTAATACTGCTTCGGGCAGCATGGAACGCACTCGGCGAAATAGTGGTCCGGGTATTGTACCACTACGTCTGGCCCATTTGTGTCGTGGCCTTACTTTGCCAGATGTGAACGGCTGTTGTTTTGAGTTACACAGTCCTGATGGCAGGCGGTCGTGTCTGCTCCGTGCTCCTGATCCGCAAGAAGCACGCACGTGGTTTGACGCACTGCATGCTCGGATGAAAGCATTGAACGGGGCTTATCTAGCTGAATTGAATGGATTGCTTCCGCCAACGCAGGTAAATGTGACAACCATGTTCTTCTGTATTAATTAGTATGATGGATTGAAAATATTTTCCTGGAAGCTTACGGCCTGTTTCACTATGGATGGCACTCTTCGGGTATGCCCATCTGGTAATCGCTCACCTTGTCATCTAGTGATATATGTTCTGTTGCGCTGTTATCACGCTTTGATTTTGTCTGTCTTTGAACACAAATCACTGTTGAATAGACAGAAGTAAGTGTAAACAGTGTCAACTTTTAGCATACAAAAAGTTCTGCCTAGAATATATATCAGCTAATATTGATTCCAGTGATACAATGTATTTGGGTGAACTTTTTCCTGAGATCTTAGTACAAACTAATGCTTGTTTTGGAAAGCACAATCGGTGTGTCTACGTTTTTTTCGAGGTTGAACAAAAATACACTCTAACTTCGTCCCAAACACAACCGATGGCATATAAATGAAAAGAATTACTAGAGTTCATACTGGAGTTGTCTGTACTGCAGTCGCAGTTAACTCCAACTCATTGCAGTTACGTACAATGCTTATGAATAATACTTCCTAGTGTTAACCGAATTCGGTTAACGTATCAATATAATAAGTGAAAAACTGTCACTATTTTTGCCTCTGCCACGTTTGTAGAATTTTAACACCTAAACGATCCACTCTTATCAGGCGTGCAAATTCTGAAGCCAGAAGCAGTCAGATTGAAAATTAGCACAAAATGGTTTGGTTCTGACTCAATGGCTCCCGTCTCATGGTAAGAGTGCACATTATAACTATCTCGACACCTACTTCACCACATAATCGAAAAGTATTTTCAGCGTTGGTAACTTCTATTGTACCGTTTTCCGCTATATACACCTAGGTGGTTTAAGCAGAGACCAAAGTTTTGAAGCCATGTTTTATTTGTCTATTACGCAACAGACATCCATGTTATAGGTGACAGCTGAAAAGCTTCGATTTGAATATTAGAAAATATTTTTTCATTTGTATAATTTTTACATTTGAACGCTGTCAAGCAAAGTTCCGTTTCATTTCTGTTAAATTTACATCTGCCTGCTTAATAGAAAAGAGGGAAATGTTACAATATTTTGAAGCATTTCTTTACTCCTGCGATTAAACCATGTTCTGTGAGTGTTCTCCCCACATTTAACAGCGTGACTCATGATGCTTTTATAATTGTGCACTATATCAGTCATGCATTTTGCACTTCTTTTTCAGCTGTATTAAATTAGCATTATATTTTATGGTTGAATGTTGGTTGGGCAGTAAAATAAGGAACTAAATGAGAAAAACGTCTTTATTTTTCATGTGCCTAATTACTACAGCTTCAAAAGGCTTACGGCGAGAAATTCATCTTAACAACAACATCATTTGCTTTCGTTTACTCCAGTTGCCAATAGAGTAGAGGACTCGATGGGATTTCAGTTCATACTTGATCATCGTTTGCATCTTTGAGCGGCGTATGCTCGGATGTCTGAACAACTAGAAAACAAATAATGCTCTGGACCTGTCACATTTGGGTACCCACCTAGTAAACCACAGAAGTATATGAGTATACAAGGTATTCGTTGGATTATAGTGATTCTGAGGACAACCTATCGTTGAAGTTAACTTTCGTGCTACGTGACTGGCATACATGCCTCTGACGGTGGGTGTTGGTTAAACTCGTTTGAAATGATCAAGGCGGTGGTTGTTGCCTTTCAGCTCAGGTGGTCGAGGACAAACTGTAGAGAGATGTAGACGGTGAAGGGATATGGGTTGAAATAACTCGGAGGCTCCTGAACTAAATTGTTATTCATATAGTGACCGGAAACTTGTGGCAGCAATTCAAAGTTTTGTCTCTTCAAGCACGTTCGTAACTTTTATAAGCTCCAAACTGTGTCCACTCAGAACATGTGAACAGTCTGAACTCTCAAGACGTTTTCGTATGTATATATATATATATATATATGTGTGTGTGTGTGTAAGTGTGCAAGTGTGTAAGTGTATATATATATGTAATATCGAATCCTAGTTTAGGTCAACATGTTGCAGTTGGTTTGTTAAAACTGAACGTGAACATTCGCCAACTCTTCAAATTTAGATAGACAGTTAGATAGATAGATAGATAGATAGATAGATAGATAGACAGAGTTGGTTAAATATTTGCTGCTGTTCAATCCTTATGAGATCTGCACAATAATACGAAGTTATTAAAATGTGCTTCAGTGAGAGTCACATTGTTTACCTAAACAGTAAAGTCAGAACCGAAATGTGCAATATGGAGATGGTGAAACCATCATTTTTCACTTCTGTTTATAAATCGGATGAGCTCTATAGCTCGAAGTGGGGTAAAAACATATTGCACAACATATGTTTTCAACGTCCAATATCATTTTCATAGAGCGACCGATTGAAAAATCAAAACTATACAAATTATGAGAATCATGAACTAAATCATATATCCACACCGGTCTGTAAGAAATGCTCAGATTATTATTCTTTCCTGACACCACAATATTGGACATCATATGATGTTGATTACTGAATCATTGAACCAAGTGAATTTATAAGACATCTAAAAAGTGCACAATTTTATTTGTTTTAACCCTTATATTTTGTGATAACTGAGTCGCGTTTGTAGTCTCAGACATTAGTGCCGTAGTTAAGTAATTACTTATATAACTGGAAACTAATGTCTTTCTGCATTAGGGAACTAAATAGACTTGTCGTTATTCACCACGGTATCAAAAAATTTTCTATACAAAGATACTAAGTTTATTCAAACGTTGGAACTTTATCCCCGGTGTCAGTTTGTGTGCAAAAAATCTCTGCCAGCATACTTACTACGAATACTCATCATATCAGCAGTTTCTCACAATGCTATGGTGGTGGTGGCCAAGCGGTTAGGTCACCGACTTGTCACCTGTGAGTCCCGGGTTCAAACCGCTCCAACTCAACCCGTCTTTCCAGGCAGCCTTTGTATGGCCGCGGCCCCTCTTCCTAAATGTTGACTGCACACTTGTTCATCCAATAAATAAAAAGGGAAGTAAAAAGACATTTATTTACTTCTATCTATCACAGGGTAAGATGAAGTGAGTTACTGGTGGTATGCTCACCACATGCCTTCAGTCACGTAGTCAGTAAAACCCCACACAATTGGCCTGGGAAGCACACAGTGTACACAATTTTTAATTCCTTTATCAAATACAGCCATTGCCGCATTATCTGAGTTTAAAGCAAAAACATTTCTCTTTGTATTTGTATAACTTGTGTAAGCATATATGCTTATATTTAATTTAAAAATGTACACTGTTTCTCACGCAAAATGAAATAATGATAAACGCGAAAGATTAAGAATGTTGTTGAAAAACGGCCTGATTCAAGCGTTTCAATGCCAGAGTTTAAGTTTGAAGATAATTATTCGCCTCTGCGAACCGGTAGTAATGATAATTAGTATGTTTTGTAACCGTATACGTGTTCACTTCAACAGTTTCAAAACTGGCTTTCATCTACTCGTCTATAGTGTTGTTGATGTCTCAGCTACCAACATCATTTCAGGAATTAGCTAGCATATCGAGTTCTAATTCCCTCAGAAAATATCCCTTATATACAAACAACAATCAGTTCACTGTGTCCACGTGTAAGCAGTTGTTTTTTGTATCGGTGGTCGTTTTGTTTTTATTTCAATAGAACATTAAATTTGGCGTATTTTGCATTCATTCAATAACTGGGAAAAGTGATGTATTTTGCTCTGCAATTCTGTATTGCTCTTGTGGTCGTACTGATACGACTCTTAATGGTATCGGCTTTTTTTGCGACATACTGCAAGCCGGTCTGAACATTATTATACGAGTATAACCATACCACGGCACTGATTTCAAACCAATATGGTACCATCAAAATCATGTGCGGTGCATATTACTGAAACTGAACTCATTTGTTCCATTTTGCCTGTTCGCCGAGCTTGGCAATTTGTTTGCAAACGTTTCATCACCAGCCGAGGTGACATCATCAGTGCTTCTGAAGTGGTAGTGTTCTGTCTGTACCCGTTCGTTTATATATGCAATCTTCTCCACCAGCTATTTTCGTCCCCTGTTCTCGCTGTGTTCGACTCGGTCCGCCGTTGAACTGTTGCGAGCGGGTGGGGGCGGGAGGGGAGGAAGTTGTCCTTTCGTCCCGATTGCGGTTTTCGTTCGCTCTCAGGTCACGACATTTGTTGCGTCATTTGGTCCTTCATTTGTGTTGGTAAAGCATTACTTTGGTGTTATGTGAGAGTAGCGTTTTATGGATTCCTCGGTATTGCCCCTCCTGCGAAGCGGTGATAAAGCCCCAAATATGGTCTATTGTAAAAACTGAAAGCGGGCAACTTGGATGATTACGTGTCTTATCAAATTCTAGAACAGAACACAATACCGAAATTGATTTGTCTAGAGTTCGGAAAGATTCTTTCTCACTGTACCTCACTTTGTACTTTGACACGAATATGGCATGTACTGATCTTTTTGGCAAATCACATCCGAACCGCTAGATATTCCGTTTCAACGAATGTTCGACCAAGCAACACTCCCCGAATCGTGGAAACAAGGAGCCATTTCATCCATAAACAAAGGCGTTTGTTGTAGTGACCCCGCTAACTACCGAACTGTAACACTGCTTCCGGTGCTATCGAAAGTCATGGAGTCAATTTTGGCAGATTCTCTGATGGAACACCTCAAAATATACAACATTCTCTCGACAGCTCAATACGGGTTTAGGCAAAAGCGATCCTGCTCCACCAACCTGCATTTTGTTTGAGATGAATGGACCAATACAGTTGACGGAGGGGATGCGATGGATGTAATTTATCTCGACTTCGCGAAATCATTTGATGGAGTGAATCACGAAACTTTGCTGTTGAAACTATACAATTATGGCGTTCGAATTTTCGTATTTAAGTGGGTTAAAGCATTCCTCAAATAACGAACCATATCAGTTCGTGTTTCTGATTCCATATCCGGATCTATCAAAACCGCCCGCGGTGTTCCACAAGGGTCCGTACTTAGTCCCCGGCTGTTCCTCGCCTTCATAAATGATCTACCCAAAGTGTTGGGTTAAAAACAATGCTGTTTGCAGATGACGCCAAAATCTGGAACACGGTAACAGAACCAGAGGGCTATCTAACACTTCAGGAGTCATTCAACGCAGCTTATCAATTGTCTAAGGAGAAAGACATTGAATTTAAGGTTTCTAAATGCAAATTCCTATCCCTACGCCACAAGCGGAAATTCTCGTATTTCCTCGGGGACCAGCAGATACCACATACTTCTAGCGAAAAGGATTTAGGTATTGTTGTTCAAGAGGATTTAAGCTGCTCCAACAACTGTGCTAAGGCTTCGTCTGCTGCTATGAAGAATGTCGGCTTACTTCGGCGAGTCTTTGGCCGGTTTGAATCATCACTATTCCCACGTTTGCTATCAGCGTACATTCCACACTACACAGAGTACGCCATTCAAGCTTGTAGTCCATGGCTTCAACGTGATCGCAAGATGCTTGAGCGTCCACAAAGGATGGCTACCAAGATGGTCAAGGGATTCCATTACTTGTCATACGAGGACAGATTGCGATCATTGGGACTATATTCTGCTCAGTACCGCCGAACTCGAGGAGACTTGATTTTGACGTATCAAATACTGCAGAACCCAGACCATCTGTGTCGATCGCTTCTCATGTTATCGAACAGTGTACACCTAAGAGGACACCGTTTCAAACTACTGATTCCCAAGTGTCGACAGGATTGCCGGCGCTAGTCTTTTGCAGTCAGAGTATGCCAATCTTGGAACGTTCTTCCATCTCATGTCGCTTGTGCACCCATTATTGAATCTTTCAAGCAGAGACTCGACAAAACCTTGGCACACCTCACATTCATACACTAAAGGCAAACGGAAACTCACTGTAGCCTACATTCCCTATCTCCTACCCGGATCTCTATGCGACTCCTTTTTCGATGCGTAACGCTTCATATGTGTAAATATCCTATGGAACAAGAGAAGCACGAGTTTGTAGGTTATTCCCATAATAAAACTTTGACTTTGACTGAATCAACTTCTTTAGCGTTTTTTTCGTGCGGTGAAATTGACATTTTTCCATTCAATCTTTTTTTCTCATTTTTACGCCTTAAAAATTCGGTAGAATCCGATTATTTCTTCCTGAAAATAAGTTTCACTTTTTTTCCATTCACTGAAACAAAATAGAAGGGTTTCATTATTGCTAGTAATGCAGCTTAATGTGTATTGCCTGAACTTCCATCATTTCGTTCTCTCATCATTGACTTTAATCGCGTGTATAGATGGCTTGTTTGTTCGGGAAGCAGGCACTAACACAGTCAGCCGCGGCAAAACGCACAGAGAGAGCCAGGCATCAAACGAGGATGTTGTTAAGGTTAAGCCGAGTGAAGCGCATATGCCATGATGATGAGGAACAAACTGCGACCCATAGACTGGACAATTGCAGTGCGCTTGAAGCAAATCACAACAAAGTTGAAAAGATTCAACGTCTAACAAACCTCGATTGGGGACAATTTTGCGGGTAACTGATGTAAAGTTTTCAGCGGACGGCAAACGCATGTATGAACAACTGAACAACATAAGTCAAGACCTAATCAGAAAATAAAAAAAGAGCGAATGGTTAGGTGTTGGGTCAAAGCTGCTGGTCTCGAACGCATTGGTACTGCACAATCAGTATTTGGTGAGATAGACACGATGATCTCGGGTGATAAATGCAACGAGTAAATTCACCTACTTCTCATGTTTGTTAATCAGAACACAATATTTGAATCAACTGGGGCTTGGAGCCGCTCGGAGAACATACGTGCGGTATTAAATGATTGTTTCCAATGGAATGCACAATGTGCTTCGATAGGATGGCATTTTTACCCATGGCGTTCTCCTCAAAGTCAGCGAAAATTATAGACCAACAGTTGGCGAGGAGAAAAAACAAATATCTCAGTACGACAAGTATGGTTCATACAATCCAGAACATTCGTTTTTTTCTCTGGGGTGTGAAAAAACACATAAGAAGCGTTAGGAAGTGGCACCAATTTTGAATGTTGATGTTTGTGATTGCTTCGGAAATGATTCCCTGGGGTGATTGCAAATAAACAAATACAAGTAATTGAGTGAGACCAATTGCACCAATCTCACAGCAGTTTTGGCATCCACGATTAGCTGTTTACGAGAACGAAGCTTGGCCAAATCATACAAAGATCCACCTACAGTCGAGAAAAATTTGATCAAAAACCTATCACTTATGAACGGAAGCAACTCTTTCATTCAGGCGGTTTGCAGCGAACGATGATTACAAGTTGGGTCATATGCTTAGCATGGGTTTTTTCCTTGGGAAGCACTTTAGGGTATTCTTTTCTTGAGCGGCAATCAGTAGGCGTTATCGGTCACCTTAACAGTTGAAGATTTGTGTAATTTGTAACCACTACCCCGACTCAAATTTTTCATTTCGTAGTGCCTCGCAGAAGCCAGGAATTGATCACATCCTCATAATTGAAAACAATTGCACAATAATGTATGTAATCATAAAACAATCTGTTCTCCTTTTGGTCAATTCATTGTACTATTGCAAAAAAGTACTCACAGATATCAACGTAACACGATATCAATAACAACCGCTTTGGAGATAACAAATGAACTCAGTTCGTAATCCGATTATCGGTACAGACACCAAGATATGTTGTATTGATGAGGCTCAACAAACCAAACCACCTTTTCAGAGCTCTCTTTTGAATGGAATAGGTACTT
This sequence comes from Echinostoma caproni, assembly GCA_900618425.1. Taxonomy (NCBI): domain Eukaryota; kingdom Metazoa; phylum Platyhelminthes; class Trematoda; order Plagiorchiida; family Echinostomatidae; genus Echinostoma; species Echinostoma caproni. The sequence goes on from UZAN01039982.1 coordinate 68,188, forward strand.
GGTTCTCACACCCTTTAACGAAGCCATGCTGAGCCATGATTACCAGAGAGTAGAAAATCATGACATCTTTTGACCTATTTCATTGCAAAGACCTTGCATTTTCGTTGGTCTTAATGCGTTCGGAAACACCTCATACAGCTGTTGGAGAATGGAATAAGATGAATCGTTTTAAATCTATCCAGTGGATACCCATCAGTTCGTCATTATCATCTTCCGAATCACCTAAGCAATATTAAACCAGTTAGTGTGGGAACTCTGGGCCAAATGTGCATGCCCAATTCAATCCTATGTTTCATTTGTTTTTCATGGGACACAAAACTTGGTAAAGACAACCGTAGAACGGAATGCCTCTAATGAAGATAATGCTGTTGTATTTTTACAGGCAAACCCTAAACTCATTTGATGAAAACAACCTCCACTAAACGAATGCCAGCCTTACATGTTGGAGGCTCAAGGTATTCCTGGACTTGACTCAAGAAATATCACAAAGGATAACAAAAATTCCCTCAGTTTGCCCGTTGCAGCAAATTCAGTAAACCACTTGATTGAAACTGCATAGTTTAATTGTTTCATTTTGAAAGCAGCATCAATCGCTGAATGTGTGTGCACCAGAAGTTGGACAAGGAGAAAAACATCTGATTTTGATGGAAGAGAATCGCAAATGGGTGGTCCAAAAATGGTTCGCTCAGTTGTTCAACAGTTGCAGGTGTTACTGGGATGAATAATTTCTGTTTATAAGATACTCTAGATACCTTGCGAAGTATTGCGAAATATTTAAAAGTAATTAAATTGGAAAGTTGGTGTCGTCAGTGAGCAATATGAATTCCTATCTGTAATAATACGAATTAAATATCATCAGACACTTTACCGGAATATTCGTCGTTCTCTCTGACTAGAATTACTGAGTCAACCGGTGACCTGCAACCAGCTTCATAACAAACATTTTCTTTTGCAATGTTAAATCTAATTAACATTATTTAAGACCATAATTCACTGCAATAGTTGAAGGCAAATCAGAAAACTTTGAACAACCCTCAGTGGTTGGATCTTTGGTTGATGTTTTCCCAGTGTTCACTTTCATCCGCATAATATATTGCCCTTGAGGAAATAGGATTAACTAAACCTCAGGTCTCACAAAACTTTCACTTTTCTTAGCGCTCTAGAGTTTTTGTGTTTTCACTAGTCTTTTAAATATCAACTACTTTTGAGACATGTTCCAACGGTGTATCTGATTCGCTTGTCTCATGTAGCACGTTCTGTTGTTTCTTAATGTGTTCACTCGATTATACGAAACTTCCCCTGCAGTTTATCTCAAAAATCATATGTACACTTTTGTGGATTTATTTGTCATCAAATCGCATCGTTATCAATTTCAAGGACACCAAATGCTATCCTAAACAAGCACGTTTATGAAACCTTTATGTATTATCGTGTGAACTGCGCCTTTTGTGAAATATTCCAACAATGTGAGAAATAAGTTCAAGCGGATGATCAAAACACAAAACGACAGAAGGAGAAATCATGTAGCAGATTGGCAAGTCGCTCTCAGACAATACCTCACCGATCAAATGCAAATTCCTCTCATTCGGATAAGTAATGTTCATTTTCTGTTGGAAAACGTCGAGGAGGTAGTAGACATCACACGGAAAAAGGAGTGCAAAAACCTAGGAATTATTATGCTTCAGGAATTGTGGCACAAAGAAATCCCTAGTGAAAATGTACAAGTGGATGGATATAACTTGTATCGGGTTAACCGTCCCACGAGGGTCTGTAAACAAAGCGAAGGTGTTCCAAGTTACCTTAGCGACAACTGGAGTAAATCAACCACTGTCATCTAAGAATACTTAACGGATAAAATCAGTTGTCACGTCATCGAATGTAAACCCCGTTTTTTGAGTAGGTTTCATTCCATAGATCTTGGAAACGTTTATCTGTAACCCACAATATCAGTGGCTGACATAAATAGCATTTCTGACATTTTTTCTACCTTCATAATATCAAAAACAAGTGACTCTTTGTGTATATTTGTTGGTGATTTCAACAGACATAATGTAACATTCCTCACCACATTGGATCTGAAAAAGTTGTTACATTATCCTACCAGACTCAATTCACAACTTGGTCTCATTTTTACAAACAGACCGCAATTTTTTGAAGTCCAATAAAGTGCTCCTCTGAGCGGTTCAGATCATTGTATCTTAAAAGTACATCCCACTGTATACAGCAAAAATAACCGATACACATTTCTAAGAAGGCCTTCCAAGATAGTGAGTCAAAAAAATGTTCATCAGAGAACCTAGAAAGGCCCAGATCCATGATTGCCACTGCAGGTTTTTCGGTTTTTCCCGATCAGAACCCTTCTGTCCTCTGTGAACATGTTACGGACTACCTTGAGTTCTGATTCACCCAGTGTTGCTCACTAGAAACGGTCTTTATCCGTAAAGACAGATGTTCATCACCGCTACTCAAGCGGCTACGCAGGCGGAAAGAACAGACTTATAAACAAGGACAAAGAATCCACGTCAAGCGGCTAACAATTTTGATCAAAGCTGAAATAAATCGGTTAAACAAATTGTACATCGACACTATCTTGGGAAACTCTAAATGTCGTGGCATGTGCAGGGCTGTCAACCGATTGTGTGGCAGTAGCAATAAACACAAAAAGAAAACTGTCAACGTTGAAAGACTAAATTGGGTTTAGACCAGTTTCACAGGCCCTGCCAGATTTAGTCAGCTCCATGCCAACACCAACTATCGAACNACCCGCCGCAGTCCTGAAACAGCCAATAAAAACCAAGTTGAATAGAGAATCGGGCTCGGATGAACTATCACCCATGGTACTCAAGGTATGTGAGGACACCCTTTCAGCCCCATTGTCTAAAATATTCAATGACTGTCAGATAAGCGGAAAATTCTCGGATATTTAAAAACTAACCAAGAAAAAATATTCAACGACTGTCTCACAAGTGGAAAAATTCCTGATATTTGGAGATTGGCCAAGATAACTCCCGTTCCAAAAAAGGAACCTGGGAAGCATCGTCCTATCGCCTGAACGTCAATCACGCTCAAATTATTTGAGAGATGCTTGTTACCCTGAGTTGTCACTGAATCTGAGGAAGACAACATACATCAACTTGCATATCGCTCTTCGCGCTCAACACTTAATGCTGTTGCATACCTTGTTCATTCAATAATTTCGGCACCAGATAAGAAAAGTAAGACCATCAGAATGCTGTTCTTAGACAACAATCTTGATCGATCGGTATTGCTCAACCTGATTACTGAAAGGGGTGTTAATCCAAACGTTAGCAGATTGCTCTGCGATTAATTCACAAATAGTTTACGTGCCTCAACGGATAAAAAGTCCTCCACTCGCCCAGTTGCTTTTGGTGTTTTGCAAGGTGCAATATTTTTACCATTTTTCTTTCCCATGTATGTCAAACAAGTTCCCATTCCTCGTGCATTCGTTGGCTTTAAAACGCAGATGACGTTGTTTTAGGTTGCAAGAATCCACTCTTTAAGAGGCTTCAGAAATTCAAAGCAAGCTAAACGACGTTGTTACTTGGTCCTTGTCCCGTTCCCTCTCATTGAATGCCTCTAAATGTGAGGATGTTGTGTTTTCCCTCTTGGCCGATGTACCAAATTCAGTCCTCACAGATAGGTTGCCCACCCTCCCTGCCAATCAACAACCCGTACCAAATTCAACAATCGTAGAATTCCTTGGCGTTACCTTATCAAACAATTTATCATGGTCCCTGCATGTTCAAACCCCATTCTGTAAACTTAAAAAGTTTTCATATTTCTCACTTCGATTAAGATTATTTTCTGTTCCCCATAATCTGATTGTTAGGTTTGTGAATGCATGCGTGCTACCCCACTGGTTGTATTGCTCCCCAATGAGTTTCCCTATATGTTGAAGAAAGACTTTTATTTACTGGCGAGATCTATGAAACATCTCTAAATGTAGTGGCATTGTCAGGAATAAACTTGTCCATTCTATCATAGACAGACATTTACAAGCATGCGAAAGTTTTACTGCCAAAATACTCTCAGACACTCACCACCCATTACACAACTAATTTTCAAAAGCTGTATTTACATCATCCACACTCTCAAGATTTAAACTTTCATATGCACGTAACTTTGCTTATCGTATTTGTGTTCTGCCATATCTAGCACTTCCACTTACGTACAAGGAGAAACTTTCCACAGCAGTGCGCATTGCTTGATTGAAAAACAATCTACTGCTTCCAGTTTCATTATGTGATGATTTTGTAAATTTGAATCCATAAATATGGTGTAAATGCTGAAAATTCACCCATCTGGGTGCACAACACTACTACTGACTTGACTTGTGGCTGTTCTGCCGAAATGCGCATTTTTTCCATCCATATGCTTTAATGCTTACTGTCAAAATCAACTTTTCTGAAACGGTGAAAATTGGTAATATTTAGGGAATTGCGCTCTGGGTCTGTTCTTCGTACACTGGACCTTGCACAAAACATTAACTTATAGCGATGATTCACTCCGCCCTTCTCTGCTGTTCACTTTCTTTTGGGGTTCAAATAACACATTGCAGTCAGTTTTCGGTATCTCGACTATTTTTTTCAATTCGCCACATCGTACCCATCTGGCAAGAAGAGAAACACATACGCGTATTTGTGTGTGCTCCACAACTGCACTTGGTGTTCTACCCTTCCATTCTATACTAATGAAACACATTTGCACCCGGTTTTTTGGTCTTGGTGTTTTAGAAGCTCACTTACTTGGAACAGTTATCTCTGTTGCAGTATTGTTGTAAACCAATGTACCGAGCTGCAGCTGAATTCTAATCTTCTGATACGGTCCGAATCTCTCGGAATGACCGTCAAAACTTCCCACTCCAAAAGTTAGACTTCAGTCCCCAATAGATAGATGAGCTACATTTACCGAACAGTTAGATACAATACAAACCTTATTGTTTTAGTCTTATGTATATTTTGGTCTTGTGAAATTTGCGATAATCAAAAAAACAGACATTTCTCGCATTTGTTCAGGATTTCAAAACGTCATTTTGCAAAACTGCCCCACTCAATAATTTCATCAGGCGTCTTTGGCTACCCGCGGTTATATTTGCCAGTTTTCCTGCCAGAAAAGTGGCCTTAAAATCATCCTTAGCGCTCAGTTGGTTCGTACGTTTCGTTTGCCTCCAAAAGAAAAAGCTACATATGAAGCGCATTGTGCTTTATGTGATTATTTTTCGACCTTTGTTCCTGATTTTCTTTCTTTCGCCCTGAAAACGTTTCAATCGTTTAGTTGTTTCTTTCTGCTCCTTCATTGATTGCAAACCTTCCCTCAGCAGATACATTAACTTGCAAAATAAGTATGATATTAGTCAACAGTCTCACATGCAAAGCGTTACGTATGCTAATGATATTGTCACTATCAGTCCCATTGTATCAAATAGGTAACATAAAATCCAAATCCAACTTCCTTTGTTACATATAACCTTCATTTTGGCCTGCATATGTGTAACAAATTTAACCTTAAACTGTAAAGTAAAAGGCACCTACAGTGATTCAATTCAGTCTTGTGATATACGTAAGTTTCTTCCTGGAAGCAACATTTTGGCCTGTATTAAATGAGATTTGTCTTCAATTTAAAAACAATTTCAACCTAAAACGTTTAGGTTTTTTAACCTCCTTCAGCATCGTACTCTTCCTGTACTGCTTTACTATTGTCACTTGAAATTTGTTAACTAGCAGAAGAACGGCTTTATTTA
>UZAN01039982.1:74501-98929 GCA_900618425.1 Echinostoma caproni
AAACTCTTTTTAGCATTATTTCTCAAGACCAAATTGATGCTATCTTATTAATTACAAACAAAATTTCCCCGGAAATCATCTGTTCACCACACATGTGAAGTCCATTTCTTTATCATTTGAATTCATATGTCGCTAAGCTGTAAAGATAAATTCCTTGAAAATTTATTTTTGCCGTACTAAGAGAGAAAATGTGAACGTTCACACTTAACCCTCAAATTAATTCAGAAATTGATTCGCATCCCTGTGAAAAATTTACAAGTTGTTTGCTGCCACTGTTTCGACACTAGATTTTTTTAACAAACGCTGAACAAGGAAAAAACAGTAGTGTTTCAGAGTACAACAGCAAATGAAAGTTACAACAAGTTGAAAAAAATCGTGGTGGTTCTATTCTAGATATAGAGAAACAAGCGCTACATACCATTATTCAATTTTATTCCAATCGCTCTGACGAAGCAAATTTTTTATGGGGAGTAACATGCGGATGGTTGACAGAGAAGAACAACAGTAACTGGGTGCTTTCCATGGGTATCACTGAGCACAAGCATTTTATCAGAGATGTGAACTCATTCTTATCCGAAGATAAACGAATGATCAAAGACTTTGTCATTTTACTTAATAAATGGAATTAATAAAAACAACGGAGGAGAGTTATTTCGATATTTAGCATCAACTTTGCTTCAACCGGACAATCTTCGCTCTGTGTCGTATTTTACTTTTGAAAAGGTCAATTGTCTGCCGTCCCTACTGTTTTCAGAAGTTTAAGACAAGTACATCCAGAATGATGTAGGTTGTTTTGTGTTAGCATTTATCACGGCATTGGTCAAGATAACTACTAAGATACTAAGAAATGGAAGATTACTGTTTTATTTACTCTGGTTTTTGCATCTGCAAAATCGGCATCATTAAACGGACCATCATCAAGTACAACCTCATATGGTCAGTTTGTGTGAACTGTGAAATGATCCAGGTAATTGTAGTCCCTTTCAGGACACCAGGAATCCTAATACTCTGCTTCTTTCAGTCATTTCGAACCATTTTTCATTGTGGCACCGACCAGAGCCACTTGGAATTATCTAAGGAGAACTTCCTTCGATTGAGATGGCCCGTCTAGTTTACTCTGGGCTACCATAAATGATTTAGATGGAGAATGAGGTAGGTGTCGACATCAGTCTATGCCAAAAATGAATACATATGAAATCTCTTTAGAGAGAGATTTCCTTTGGGTTGTTCATGGTCAGATTTAAGTAAGTAGACCTCACCGGTAAACTCCATTTAACCATGAATAATAGACAGAGATGACTGGATGATGTGCCCGAGCACGTGTGGTTTATTGCTGTTTTAAAACTTTCATTTTTTCTTGTGTCAAAAAAGAAAACGCGTTTTCTAAATACATGTGAAACTGTCGGTGCCAACACAGATTTGGTCAGGTCATTATCAGATTCACAAAGTATGTTTTTAAACCATTGCAGTCACCTTCATTGTAATCGGAGTCGCAGCCGAATAAGGTTAAAACGCCGATTTCTGACAGCTTTGTTTGATAACTGATTCCTTCAGCGTACTTTCAGAATGATTCTTGCACCAATGATCAAAGACTTCTAATCGTCGACAGTCTTCAAATCAGAGGTCAAGCTTCACAGCTGTAGAGCAAAACAAGATGGACTGCTGCGGAGGAAACTCACCTTTTGTCTCCAGGCTGATTTCGTTTGTACGCCAGGGGAAATTCTTCGGCTCTAGATACGCCCCTCTTGCAGCATCCACGAAAACGTGTAGCTTGTCTTAAGCTTGACCGTTAAGCAGCATGATTGAGATCGGGTATTCAAAGCTTTCGGTGGATTCGGTCGGCTTTCAGTTTATTAGTAAAGGATCTTCGGGATGAATTAGGACGACAGCAAGAGTTCTGATTTTTACGTTTTCACCTTTAGGTTGATCTCGGAGGCCTTTCTACTGATGCGCTCAACGACTATTTGGAGGTTGTAAATATTTCCACCAAAGAAAAAATAGCATCAGCGGATTCTAAGTCGGTGAGCCAGCACTAAGGAGAGATCTGAAATCCCTGATTTCCTTCCATTGAACGACTTATTATCCAGTCAACGGCAAAGTTGAACAACATTGGCGACAACTGGCACTCCTGCTGTCTTACTCCAGATCCCAACTCGAACGCGCATGCCTCCTCGCTGTAGATGTGGATTGGGACACTAGTTTTGGAGGTCCAAATGTTGAACTGAGACGCCATTGGTCAGAGCTAAGTTTCCCAGGCATTCACGACCTGAAACGCTTTCAAAAAATCCCTAGTAGCTTTCAGCGCTCATTTACGTGAGCTATCTAAATGAAAAAAAATGCAGACTTGCTCTCATAATATGATTTTACTCGGTTGTCACCCAGAGGTTAACGTGTTTGTATGCATTGGAAAAGCGCCAGATGCCTGCGACGATGTTTCGTGCCAAATGGAGATTCTTTGTCTCGTGTGATAAATGTCAGAGTTGAGGTTTTGTTTACTCTTTCCCTTGTTGGGGTCCGACATAATTGAAGCGCGAGGACACTTAGGGGGGAGGGTGAGTAAAACGTGGGATGTGTAATATTCAGTGGACCTTTTCCATCAAGTAAATTACATACCACATAATTTCTTTACAAGTGGTTGAATGAAATTGAAGTGAATATTTGCCCATGACTCTCAGTTAATCAGGAACTCTTCGTTTTTCATATGCAAAAATAAAAACTGAAATGAACGGCTTTTAGCAGACAATACTTTTTATTCACACGATACGTCCAGCGATAATCGGTTAGTGTTATAGACCATATTATGTCACTGTCGGTTTGGTTCAAACTAATTAATCGTTACTAGGAATCCGTCGGTTCCCTTTTTTCAATTTACCCTCGCACAGTACTAGATCATCGTTGCCATCATTTTGGACACAAATAAGATAAGCTTCCACCACGTATAACTTTTATATCTTTAATGGTTTGTCATCCTTCTTGAGGGCATTGAAATTACCTATTTCCCCTTTATTTTTCATGAAATGTTACTTCAGCTAACCTATGAATGGTCGAGTGTGACATACAAAGGATAGGTCACCATGGCATTTGCATACTCAATGCATCCATGGAAGTAAATATTTATATTATTGGAGCTCAATTAATGATTGTTTTGGTTTCGCCTCTTTAGTAATCTTTTATTTGTTGCTTCCAATGACCTTGAGAAAAAGTACATCGGACAGACACCAGAACTAGTAGGATCAAAAATCAGTTTTTTATTAAACTCGCGTATCAACAAGCGTTAATCAAGCTTCTTATTGTAAATATCGCCGTTAAGCAACAAGCTCGAACGATGTCCAACAGTGGCAAGACAGGTTTGTATTGAAGAAATATGATAAAAATATTCTGACGGATAATGAGCGATTCATTAATCAACGCTGCACACATTTTGACGTAAATAGATAGCGTTATCAGGTGATTAGTGAAATGCAACACTTTTTCACGGATTCCAGATTGAGTACACCCAAAGCGAATAAACTGTAGCACAAGATAAAACTTGTTACTCCAACGAAATTACACACTTTGTTCTCCGTCAAATAACCACGGATATGGCATTTCAGTGATTTATCAAACAAATTTTAACTCATTGTTTCCTACTGCATGACGTTATAGCAATATTTCGAAACCATGCATTTTCGCATGCCTAGGAGGGAAACAATGTGATTATTTGAGTGTGCAGAGGTTGATATCAACATCAATTCTCATGAAGTGTATTTGGGTATCGTGTAGAGTTTTGTAGTTGTTTCGGAGTTGAAATTACTGAAACCAGACGCATCTTTTCATACATTTGCGTTTATCTTTTTGATTAATTTTTCTTTCCGTTGCCTCTCAATTCTGATTCTTCCAGGAGCGCCAAATCGCAGTAAATTTCACTGAAAGAAAATTGCAATCTAAAGCTTCTAACGAAAAAATTGTCTGTCTCGCATTTGTTAATTTGTTTATTTTTTCACTAGGTTTGTTGTTCGTGGTTAAATGAGCCACAATCATGTATTGAAAGACTCCCTTGTTATTGCCTACAATTCACCAACGTTTTTGCACTAAGGTCTGTGCAAAATGTAGGTAAAATGAGTTTGGGCTCATTTCAGAGCCCAACAACCGTTAAAGTATTGCAGTCAATTAAAAACAGTATTTTTAAATTGTACCTCATATTTATAATGGTTTGTAGATTCATTTTGTGATAAAACTCTTGGTGCGATAAGCATTCAGAATTTGATTAAAACATCATGTGTTTTCCGTTACCATTATCCAAATTAGTTGATCAATTGCCTTACACAAAATTAAAAAACTCACTTTCTATCTGGACAAGTTCACTTCCTGTACCAGGGGCTGATCTTTCACCGAACATTCGTCAGTTATCTCCGTCGGTGTGTGCTCTATCCCTCGTTGTTTAACTATGCTATCAATGACTCTGACACTATTTATTAGGTCAGAATCAGATATTTAAGAATAACAACGAAAATATCTAGAATTTCATGTATACATTTGAACTTGCCCCATTCGGTTTTCATAGGTTTAGGCTACGATTTAAGATCACTTGTAACATAAGACGGCCGGAATAACTTTGATCTATATCTTGCTTCGATAAATTGAGGTAAATTTCCATAAAAGTATATTTACCAGGTAATCTTTCACTGGTTCACTATGATGCACTTTTGGTTTTAATGTTGCAAAAGACAAACCATTACCTTCCATGATTGCCTTTTAAAGGATTCACTCAATCATTCAGTATCGCGGGAAGTTTACTTCATTCCGACTTCGAACTCCGGCTTTCTAAATGAGCATTGCCTTTACTTAAGTACCGTATTCAAATACAGATTTGTGTGATCTATCGTGGATCATTTTATCGCAAACATGCACCTTTGCTGCCGTCAACCTAGCAATCCTAATTATCAGAACATGTAAAGATCTAAGATAGATAATGTGCACAGTTGTATCAACCGTTTGTTGTTACTAATGAGTAGTCAAATAAGATTACAATCAAATTACACGTGATCAATTGCAGGAATTAAAACAGCTGGACTGGCTCGTTGAACTGAGAGTTAGTGGAACCATTCCATTCACTGACTTGGTCGATCGTGGAGTCAATGGAACAAGTGCTCTGATCAGTACTGATTTACTGGCTTCCAACGATCCCAATTCGTTTGGTTCAACCATGATCCACACCACATGGAAGCCGGTTTTTGCAGCCCTGTCTGACAGGGATCTCCTGCTCTATGACACAGCTCCGACCACAAAAGAAGAATGGGCTAATCCATCCCAAGCTCATCCGTTAATTGCTACACGCTTAGTGCGGTTGGACTCCCGAAGAAACGGTATGAATGACCCTAATGGACAAAATTCTCAGATGCTTCCTCAGCCCCCTGGCGATATGGTCATGTTTTCCACACGAACTGGTATGTTGAACTAGTTGGATTAAATGTGATCATTGCACGTTCTAACTTATGGAACTACCTGTAAATATGACTGGTAAAACACCCATACTAGAATTACAGCACTGGATAATACTGGTTTTTTGTACTTTTATAGTTAAATACTTTTGTCTTTAGCCATCGGTAATACGTCGGGTTTTTTTAAAACGGTGTAAACTGTTTTGAAATGCTCTCTTGTACCTTACCGAAACCAGTTTCCAGTAGTATAACCATTTTGGAGGGATCTATTGAAAAGCATTTTTGAATGTTCATAGCTTTCTATCAACTGACTTATTTTAGCCTCAACCGAAGACTTCTTCACCCTATTTAAAGGCGCTCCTCCCAAAATATCTCTTTTACTTGCTCATCCTATCCCACTAATTGTAAATATGTCTGACAAATCATCTAAAGCGAGATAAAAAACGCGTCCGCATAACTCGAGTTTTGATCGCGTTTGACTAAACTGTGTGCGTTAGTCTTGGGCATCGAAAATGCTGAAATACACTGAGTCGTCGCTTCATTTACGTACTTGAAAATGTGCCCTGTTATTCGTGTTTCACAGGGTTTGGCTAGTTCTATTTGCATGCGTAAATACTCCAGGGGAACTTCTGGTCACACAGCAATAGGAATATAAAGGGAACAACGAGGTCAAGTAAAGAAAACGTGCATCGGCTCAGATTACTCTGTGCAAGGTGCTTTTGCCGACGGTGTGATAAGCCGCGCTTTGAAATCCATTTTGTTTGAGGAGATCACGAACACTCTCTCTACCGTGAACAGACAAATACACATTCAGACAATAACAAATATCCTATAAAACTCAGTCACACGATGAAGGTAACAAATCTAAAAAAACAGACGGTCAGATACGCATATATATATGCACATACAGTCGTCAATACCATAGTTTCTTATGCCACTCAATGTTTGGTTGCGGAATTTCAGATGGGTTTGTTCTTATGGACGGATCACACGGATTAGCTCCACCAGTTCGTGTGGAACGGAATTTTACGAACGACAATATAATACACTACTGTGCGCTTGCTCGTTTGATCACGACTGTCTTTTTTGTTTAATCCGCCACCCTGTGTACGGAATTTTCTCTATGGGCCCTCCTTCAATCTGGCTGTATAACTTCCCGTGATTTGCTCAACGGGTGACCGCTTCACCAAACACCGACCCTTTTTGACCCTCACCAAGAAATTTCCACAAAATTTGTATTGTTGATTGTTGCTTTGTAGTGTGATGATGGTGTCTCTTTTGTCTCCTGTAGCAGTAGTAATCATGTGTAAGTGTTCTATTCCCTCGCCCTATCTTTACCAGAACCATCCATGTCCATAGCTGCAGCTGGAACATTAGAATGACTGTGTTGAGCATAGGATAACTGTTTGGAGTCTTTTGTTAAACGTATGACATTGATTGTTTTGGCACTATGCACGGTAAAACAAGAGATGATGGAACTTATCAGAAATATCGCCAAATAATTTGAAAACCACGTTGATCAAGTAAAAGCCTAGCGGTAAAACGAGTTTGCACAGAATGTCTCTATCCTGTTAAGCATCCCCGGGAACGGAAATTCCCATGAAAATGTGTATCATCATCGATCTTGATGGCTAGGATATACGAGGGCATCGGACGAAAAGCCTATAGAGACATGATCGTGATATTTTTGAACGACATTTTTATATTAGTCCATTTCGTTTTTCACAGACATCCGCGATTCTCAAAGTTCTTCGTGAGTTTATGCTGTAAAAGTACCTTATTTCAAAAATTCGGCAAACACGCAGACGTTTGATACTTTTGTGTAAAGCACATTATGTTCGTCAAATAGTTTGTATTGTTTTTGTTTGGAAACTGAGAACGCAAAGAGATGCAATGGTTTCCGGTGAACTCAGAACTCATGGCATATTGCATATATCCTGAATCAACCAATAACCTTGAAATCATGGGGATAAAAATGCTTATCGTTTATGGTGCATCTTTAAGAAAAACTTCGTTAACATTGTGACTGAAATATTGGGACTCCTGGAACAACTCTCGACAGTCCTATTCACCTAATAATGTCTTACATCATCTATTTTCTATCTAGTTTAGTTAGTATTGCAGTCAAGATTGGAGATCAATGTAAACCACATGAAATTTAAAGAATCAACTGAGTCGGTGGTCAAATATGGGGCTGGTTTTCTAATTTCACATTGTGAAATAGCAACCAGGTGGAATCAAAAACGTTGGTCCTCGTTGCGTTTTAACCGTTCACAATTTATCTGAATAAAATACTCTTGCTTGTATCTTTGTTTCTTGAACACTATTCGTTCGGATAGGCAGCAAACATGGGGTCGATTCGCATACCTTTGCCGTGTCAACTACAGAGGATCTAAATTCTTGGTGTCAAGCGGTTGTGGACGGTGGACATTCTGCGGTAGCTGTGGCGCGTGAAGTTGTTATCACCTGCCGTTGGCAACAACAAGATTGTCGTCTTACTTTACACTTTGATGCCGGAATGACTTTATCCATTCGAGGGCCTTCGAATGAATACGGTGCCTCGATAGGAGCAAATCAAATTATCTGGCAATTTCCGTACGAGAAATTGCGCTCCACCGCGGATGACGGTAGAAGTATTTTATGGGTAGACTTCGGCGCAGATGGCGAGTTTGTAAGTATGATTATTCTTATGTAAACTATGCGAAACTATCACATTTTTCTGTTCGTCTCCGAACAACGAAGAACTTGAAGTTTCCTCCTAATATTTTCAGTATCTGGCTTAAGAATAGTCATTGCCTCATTCATGGAATTGCTCGTGGTCACATCATTTGTCATTCACCATTGATTGGCATATAATTATTGGATTTACTAAACTTTCAGCTCCTATTCTTCTTACTCTAAGTCGACACTTTTTCTCTTTATAACCCTCGGTCAGAGACCTTAAGTATAAACACTTATTCACATTACGACATTTACAGCCATGGGTAAAAATCGATTGTAAATCGGTTTCGACAATAATTATTCTATTAGAGGATTTTAATAGTTGAGTATCTAAGCCTAAAACAGTTCGACTACACATACCAGAAAGTTGCATTTCATTCCCACATGCAAGAAGGGAAATCTGACGATCCACAGTGTCGAATGTTCAAACCGCAAAACCGTCATCTAACTTGTTCAGTTTCTTGGCATCACCTGACAGCCCTCTGCTCGACCGCCTACCTATTTCTAAACATGAATGGCTGAATTGATCAAAACATATTATTCGGAAGGTAATATCCGATTTCTTGACTCAGCGACAGTACTCGAACTCTTCAAATGTCACTGCACGTGCTAATATTTACGGGAAACCACAAACAATAACTGTACATTTTTACACAATCACCCACTTTTTGAGTGTGGCTGCAAGACTGTTCATTTAATGAGATGAATGATGTTTCGCTTTATCTGTGGCTTGTCGGTGGCTTACGTTATTTAGAATAATAGCAATGTGGTAAACAAGCAAGCTTGCCGTATTGTGAACAAAAGCACAATGAAGCCAAAACGTTTTGTTTCGTTTAATTCCTTATCTATCGTCAATACAGTTTGTACAACTCGGTTGAAGTGAGAGGCGAGGAAGTCGCATACAAAAAATGAAATACACACGACACGATGAGAACGTATTCGGTTTCACATCCAGACCGGATATCTCGAAAATTAGGATAGATGAGTGGTAACAGTGTATTCAGCCGCAAGTCAAAGACAATCATTTTACACACCAGGGAGCGCTTATAAATGGGAATTAGCACTGCTTCCGCTGTGACCAAGACAAGATTTTTACTCCACTTAGATTGTTGTTCATGGATCTGGTAGACGGAGCAAACCTGCACCCGTGCTTCCAGTATGTAACCAGACCGGTTAATGCTCGTTGACTCCCTGAATCGAGCACCTACCCGAGATAACCACTGTACGTTAACCTACAGCAAAACGAGAGAGAATGAGTGCAAATTGGAAGTGCAGAAACGTTTAGCTTATCTTTGAGTTGCAGTCTGATAACGAGCCTGGAAATGAATGTAATAACGTTTAGGGGCGTTTTATTTACCGCTGTTGCCAACGACCAATTGACTGTCTCCGACATCAAATATTTTTTCTTAAATGACAGTCTATCGTGAGCCCTCTTTTCGACTATACCACTAATTTCCACCTCCATTTGATTGGAACTTGGTTCAGGAGGACAGTTTCTTGGAGCACCGGAAATAGTGACTCTAATTCTTTAAGGTCCACCGGAGCATATTTTCTGTGCCCCGTGAGTGAGACACTGAATGGGGTCTTGCTTCCGTTTGTGTGGTATGAAACTTGCCAAGCGGGTACAAAAAAGTGCTCTGACGATATAATCCATAAACTAATTATAATCGCCGATGATGAAATGCGTAGTCTGATTTTTAAACCAATTCGTTGAGTTCAAACGATTCTGCGGTATTTAGAGATCTTCATTTGAAATTCAGCATGCCAGTTTGACACACATCTGGAACCAAATCTGCCCATTCACTAATGGCTCCTTTGCTTCATGACCCCATCGTTGTGTACCTCCCTACTCATCCCATTCCACCCAACTCATGTGGGACACCTCGCTTACTTAACACGTGCCTGAAGGTATAATTTCCTTAGATGATAACCCAATGTTAATTGTGATAAGGTTCCCGGGTTAGATCACATTTTATGGTCAAATTCAACAAATAACACTGAATATATCTCGGGGCGATCGGGGAGGCTTCCCCCCTTCCTTCTATTTCATATGTTTTTCTCTCTTTCGTCACTTATGACTTCATTCATGCAAGCTGAGAGCTGGTATGTAACTCACTAAAGCTTCAATACAATATATTATAAGCAACTTAACTGGATGGCCAGTTTATTTTGTGCATGTTTTTCCTTCATGTTAGATATAGAATCCGCTTTGGAATATCTACTGCCTATTAGATATTTGGATATTTATGATGTAGTCGAGAGAAATCTGTCGTTACTTCCTTTCCCATCTAGCCACTACCCCAGGGTGATAAGGGTGGTTCGGTGGATACTGCAAGCTTGTAGAGATGACTTGTCCCATATCGTGCTTAGACGAAGTAGAAAACGATCTGATCTGCTGTCTGATTTCTAGGTTGGTCGATTGGGTAGGTTCTGGCTACGAGGTCCCCGGTTAGATTATCAGTTAGGTCCAGGTTGTCGCACCCATTACTAGACCCAACAAGGAAGATGCGGCCGTACAGTGCTTCGTAAATTTCTTATTTCATTATTCATTTACCCGTGCATGAAAAAAATCCTCACAGATTGGTGAATTTGACCATTATTATTGACGAAACACACTCACAGAGACATCACATTGATACATAAACTCATCGTTTCTCTTTACATCTCATTCCCACCGGCATTCTTATCCCTCCACACCCTTTAAAGGAACTGGATATGCTTGGATGTCCCAAGCCGGTTGTGTTTATTCTTCACAACATATTGTCCGCCAAAGTTACACGACGGGGTTTGGTTGCCTAAAGTGTAATCTGCAAAGCTGTGTAAATAGAAGCAACACCTGCAATGATTGGTCAAGTCCATCGAATGGATTGTTTTGCAGATGCATTCATTCGCTCGATGCATAAGATGTTTCACTAAATTTACCTCGCTCATGTCCAAAGGGCAACTACGGTGTATCAACATTGTTCAACGCATTCCAATCGGGGCCTACATACGAACGCGGCTATTATCATTCACCTACTCGGTTTTCTCATCATTTGTTCAGTTAGCATTTCAGTATATACCGAAAAAAACAAAGGAACGTTTAACTTCTTTGCTTTCAATGTTGTGCAACACTGACTTCTGTTTGCTCTGATTCTCAATTTAAACTAAATTGTCTTTCAGCTTCACGTCCGTAATATGTTCAAAGGAGTGAGAAATTCCTTAAGTCAAAAGTAGGGGATATTCACGTGATTTAATCTTTAGCATTTTCTCTATGTAGATACTGTACGTGCATACATACGCCTACCGTTGCACTCTTATTCAAGTGTGCCCCATACATTCATAGATATATACATTCAAATATGATATCGCTTATACAAAACACAGCTTTTGTCGTCGACAACAGTACTTTTCTCTCTCTTGTACCTATTCGGAAACGGTTCTGAATTTGCAAATTTCCACATATGCATTTCCATCGACAAATATTTTTACTCCTCCACTGTGATATTTATCCCTAAGTTTCAAAAATATACCATTCATTGAGTGTTATTCATACCTTTTGTAAACCATTCAGTAGATATTCATCCACATGATAATGTTTGGAGTGAAAGCTGATCGCACTGTTACTCGTCCTGATCCACGGTTCATCTTTCACTGTCACCAAAGGCATCATCCACTTCCTCCGAGAGCCTACAAGGTTTTCGATTAGTATCTCCTATTAGAGAGAAATGAAATGTCATGAATATGGTGCTGCATGTCATTAACCACCGATAGTCCTTTCTAACTGCGTTGTTGTATCTTCCCATTACGTTTGTTATGACTCCCGCTCGTCAACAATTCCTTGAAATCAATTTGATTGCCAGACACGTATCTACGAAAAACATACGGTGTTCATCCACATTCCACTCCGATGCTTTATCTGGTCATCGAGCATGGTTGACTTGTGTGCTGCATTGATAGATGAAACAGATGCGAGAAAAGGTGATGTTGCAGCGAAAGATGCCATTTTTGATCTTGTATTGGAGGAGCCCAGAATTGTTATTTCTATTAGATACTCTGAGCGTATCAGAGTCAACTCTGGCTTTCCGAAATGCCGATTGAAATGATTCGCTTTGACGACAACGTTGTGTGCATTTTTCATACTTGAATCAATTGAATTATCCGCATGCTCCTCGAAACTCAGACCTAACGCGCTCAGAAGAACCAAATGTTTTGTCGTTGTCCTTTAAGTCAATCTTGTAATGACTGACAAACGTAACTTGTATTTCAAATGTAAGGAAATGATAACGCATAGTGACCGGCTTTCCCCACCAAGAGGGCGTCTAAACGAACCTGTGATTTGTGATCATCCACTACCGTTTGATAGTTTCATCCGGTAAATGCTGCATTATTACTGTCCAAATCCGTTGCAGTCTCTGAAGTTTGGATCTTGGTCCCGCAATGCAATTTGATACCTTGCCAAATTCACTCACCAATGTTACATTACAGAAGCTGGGTGGCGTACGACACAGATCGACGATTGCATTCAGTTTTAATCAGGTTGGAATAATACTTGACAGCCGCTAAATCTTTACACCTATACAGATTTTCTCTCTCTCACTTTAATGATTTCAACAGTGAAGATGTTATTCTGCCGTTACAGAAGAATAAATTTTGAAATGGCAGCACAGGTTAAAGGTGTGATTGAGATTTTAATGAAGAAGCTTACAGCATTATGTGAAGAAGGGAAGGAGGAAAACCACGGAGAAACAAATTAAATGGAACGCCTAAGACGAGGAGTGCTTCTGGGGGGAGATATTACGAAGCGAATGCTGACTTGTTTGTTAAATGTACTGTGAACGAGATGGGAGTTTACTGCAGGTTTTACGAGAAATGAGGCGTGGTCACTGGTGGAATCAGGTCCTGTGAGTTTTAAGGCAAATGTCAAGGGATGATTAGTAATTGTAATTATATAATTATAAAGACACACAGTGAAGCTTACAGGCGCTCTATTCTACCGTATCTCGCCAGATTTCTAACAAACCTTGAACTTGTTGCAGGAAACCTGCGCAAAATGTTAAAATAAACCAATCAAAAACACCCGGGTGTGCCATCAGTTTATAATGTTACTGTCCGTTTTCACGACTTGTATTTCTGTATTAAACTTTTTGACTTTTTGTTGACACATTGTGGTTATTTGGTTGCTGAATATCCACCTTTTGATTTCTTGACTTGATTTGACATAAAATACCATTTTTAAAAATGAATGAACTCTTCTGTTGGGAGATAAATACCATTTAGACCACAAGAGGTTATGGGATACGTAAATGCGTGATTAAAGTCACCGATAATACTATGAAAGCTGTTGTCTAGTAGAGGGGCGATAGACGGTAGAAATGCATCAAAGGATGAAATGGGAGACTGAGTACAAAAAAAAGTTATTTATAAGTTGGTTCTGATAGCAAAATGCAGGAGAAAATTGAATCTTTGAACAGTCGATACCACCAGTGGAATAATCACAGAGAATCTTATACGTGACACTCCAAGAGGAGTTGATATACGTTATAAGTCCACCTCCTCTTTTCTAATTGTAGTGCTTGAGTAGGGAAGCATTTAAACTCACTGATTCTAACTGATAGGAGGCTCTCAACATTTCGGTCGAGTCAGGGTTCTTATATGCAAACAACACTCATGGATGCGTGAATCCAAGGTGTACTTCTTTGTGAAAAGTGACCTATTATTCGTGCTAATTTCAGATACATTGAATGAGAATATGCAACCAAACGCTGACTGCCAGCCACTGCGCTTGTTTTTTTTTCATTTGAGCAGAAATCTAACGCAGTTGCATATTTTTTGGAAACCACAAATTTAGATGCACAACATAGTGATTGAAGTAAGAAGCGATCATGTCTTAGCTCACGAAAGTGGAAATCTGACTTTAACATGAACTCGAAAATTGTAATTTTTATTTTTTCTAATTTATATTGAATCCGCATTTATTCACCGGACCTCACGAACCAGCTTATCATTCCTGGCTGATTATCTGTCTCCCCGTACTGGGCTAGGGAAAGTGTGAAATACACCCCAGTTGTTCAGTGTACTGCAAACTCCGAGGAAGATCGATCGGGCGAATCATCGACTACTGGAATGTTGTCAAAGCAGGTCAAGCACGACTCAGTACAACTGTTGAACCGAACACAATTTGTTCTATCTCGCACCACTTAATCCTTGTGTGCATACAGTTAGGTAGTGAGATTTTTGGATTTATCATAGTCAGCCATAAATGTCCAAAACTTCTGTCACAACCGGG
Source organism: Echinostoma caproni (assembly GCA_900618425.1). NCBI lineage: Eukaryota > Metazoa > Platyhelminthes > Trematoda > Plagiorchiida > Echinostomatidae > Echinostoma > Echinostoma caproni. The sequence continues at coordinate 88,911 of UZAN01039982.1, forward strand.
TGTCAAACCGTCTTTGTATACATTTAATCAGCAAAACAGATGACCTTTGCAGTATGACTTGAAATTCCATATCAAAGTTTTATCATAGGCGATTTAAGAAAGCTAACGCTAATCATGACCCATAGAACCATTACAGAATGTTCTGGACAAAGTTGCAAACAGAAAATAATGATAATTTGTGTGATTACTCACAGTTGTTGAAATCTGAAGTGCTTCAATACTTTATCAAGCTGCGATTTGAGTAATTCAACTACAGGATAACACACAAAGTGGGCTGGAATAGTATTTCATGCAGCGCACACTCTGCAAACAAGTGATGCCAGCAATCTGGGTTCTCAACCTCAATGGATGTCCCCTGAGATGATTATTTTGAGACAAATTCAACGCAGAACGGTAAGGGTGGTCAGGTTAATGCAGTGTGCGATCTGTCAAGATTAGATGCCCCTGAAGTCGACTGTACTGAGACGAGTAAAGCCCCAATCTTTGCAGTCTTTTGGAGTATATCTTGTTATACAGACCTTTTACCATTATGTTGTCAACATTTGCCGCCTTTCTAGAGCCTTCTTGTTGTGGTTCTACCATAAATTCTATACTTGAACGACGTATTACCCGTATCACCGACTTAACGCTGATAGCAAGCGTAAGAACAGTGTTATTTCGAACTGCATGTTTAAATCGTTTAAATCTAACTTGCCTTAGAGTGGGGTGGGATACTTTCACTCAATACCCCTTACAATGAGGCAAACTCGCAAAAGTTAATTTGTTTACTTATGCTCATTGATTCATGGCATTATCTGATTCATTTAACATTGTTGCATTCAGCTATTGAATAAAATACTGAATATGCACCTGTTTGCTTTCTTGATCTAAACCACAGTTACTTTCAATCATAGAAGCCACATGGCTCGACCACACTCACCTACGGTTTTTCTTGTAAGGTTAAAGCTTAACCAAGAAATCAGTTTTGCATCCATCATCAAATATTTTCCCCGGGGTAACATGGACTCTTGAATATCTGCCTAACATAGTCAGTTCATTTCAGTTCAGCGGATACTCTTAAATCCACTATCTCACTCAGTCTGTCGCAAAGCAAAATGACCGATGCTTCTAGGTAAAGTTAAGAGATAGAAATTTTCTGCAGAAATGACACAGTTAAGAACATATATACTAATAAGATGCATATGAAGCGCTGTACCGGAAACGACTCACGGATCAAAACGAGAGGCGCCAGCTTATAACATCGTAAATCTGACGATAAATACCGTACAGTGATGCAGGTTTATCACCTTCAACAGACCCAACTTACCACATTGATTATAGAGGTAACATATTAACCTTTCCCAAATTTATAATATCACTTTACGTTTTTCTTAAGTGATGCGTTTATATGAGCGGTAAGCCAGAAATAAAGGCCCAGATCAGGAAAAAACGGATACTTTCTTTCAGTAATAACAGATATTTATCAATTGAAAAGTAACAGTTTGGGCCTCATAAACTGAGCAACAACGTCAGCTAACAAATTAAAGGAAAGAGTAACAGTGTGTCAGAACTAAACAGAGCATATTTGATTGGGCGGAGTCACACGTGATCAGGCATTCGCGGAATACGTGAGGAAGATAAATCAATAAAATCTATCCAATGAGGGAAGAGTTACGAGCAAAATAATGCAATAAAATCCACATAACTCACGAGTAACAACACTGGCAGTTTGTAACAAATATCATGCTTTCTGTGGAGCCTAATGAAAAAGCTCGTGATTTATTTGTGTTCTGGAGCGTAAAATGATAAAATCGCCCTATGGTTTACGACCTACTGGTTTTGCTGTTTCATTTACCAATTTTACTTTCTGACTTGGCATTTATACAACCTGAAACCAACATTTTGTATCAGAATCGTGATATAGATATTCAGATCTGCGTTCATGGTGAAAGTAAAGAAGTGTGTGGTCTGGAACGTTGGCATGCTTATCCAGAATCGCTGTGCAAAATGTATTTGCACACAGGCGTCGATTCACAAGGATCAAATGCATGGAAATTTCACGGTCGAGTGATTCTGAAGCAATTAACACCCGGATCATACTCTTTTGATTGTCAAACAGCCAAAAAGGCTTATCCGTCCAGGATGTATCGCCTCATCCTACCGACTGATCACAGAGTACTTGACTGTTCAGGTTTGCCCACATTTGTGAATATAAACCAGTGGCGTAAGCCGATACATATGTGTTGTTGGCGTACATTACTACGAACCGAATGGGTTGAAGCACATCCCGAGAGGCTGGATTATTGCGATGACCCGATTTGCAAGGCAGATTATGAATATGCTGATATTCACAAAGGATGGCTCGTATTCCACTCTGGTAAAAGACCAGGCATTGGTATTTTGCAACTGAAGTGTCAACGAGTGGAGTTTTCTCGTTACTTGTATCTGCATGGTAAGCCTACCAAATCCGAAATTTTGAAGCGATGCAAATGGTTTACTCGGAATTAGACTATTTGTAGACAAAATCTTCATACAACTATTCCTCAGAAAGTCAGACTTTTGAAACATAGATGACCGTTATTTTTTCTTTCGTCACAACACGTTTCCACTGAAGAGTGTTGAATTTAAGGTGAATAGCATCACAGAAGTAGCGAACCCGATAAAATTCATTGATTTAAAACTAATAATAGGTAGTTCTCTCCAAAATCAGTCAAAAAAGTTTTTAAATCATTCACTGCGCACCTTCAAGTAAGGAAGAAACTCTTAAAATATATGGTGGAAAAGACTGCGGAACACCACAAGGCTCAAATTAAAAACTGAGTCCGTACCTGTGTGTAAACGCATGTGCATATACTAACAAACGTTGGCGAATGAATCAACCACCGATGCAATACACTGGGTGATTCACCATATCGGAAACAACGCTAAGGGGAAAAGTCAGCTGTTTTTCACTTGTGTTTTGATCCGGTATAACTATGTCAAACAGTAATCACAACTCACAAAACCCATTCACTCCCCTGCGGAATCGTTTGTGCATTTGGTGGGGAACGTTTTGTTTTGAATTTTGCTATTTGACCGATTGAGGCTTGTACTGCTCCTTGATATTTTTGATTTAATGGCTTAATAGCTTCCCACCATCAGTCGTTGACGTTTCGATTCAGATTTTGTGAACAAGCAGAGATAGAGTAGAGAATGTTTTTGGTATTCACCAAAAGAATTGAAGTTCAAGCTAGCACAATAAATTAAGGCTAAAGAGCCTTGTGCGGAGGCTGAAAACCATAAGTAAAGACTAGAAAACATGAACGAACAGTCCAACAGTCCAAACGTGTCAATTACCACCAATGGTGAGAAAATACAATTGCGTCTTGCACTGCAGACGGATGCAGTTAATTCAGGAAAAAACAGTTGAAGCCAAACATTACAATAGCAATCCGGTTAAATTCGACAAACTTGTGTTAAATGTAAGAGGTCCAGTGAAGAATAGCATCCATACAAACCCAGGTATATGACACAGCTTACCCGGGATACCGGATCAAGGGTACTATAGATAGATAACGGGTCAGATGAGGAAGAAGACGAAATTTTGGGACATATATTGCGCACGTCACCAAATAGGTTGCCAAGACGCGCGATGTTTGCCAAGGCAAGTTGCGGATGGAAAAATATCAAGGGCTACATGAGGGTATGAAAATGCCAACCAGGACACTAGGTTACATAAGCCCCCTGGATGGGGACCTCGAGATCATGGTAACCGTTGGTTAGAGATATTGAGTGGTATGGCTGGATGTTGCAGACAGTGGCCCTCGTTCATCTATCTATAATTCATGCAACTCCAGTGTGTCTGAATTATCTATCTTTACTTTGGCTTGTTCTCAACATTCCAATCTTCATTCTGCTCTTTTATCCAAATAGTCAACCAAAAAATAGCAGTCAAACTCGGCGGATGAGAATGTATAGTAATGGGTCGTAAAAACTGAGCTTAAACTGAAACGGACATTCGAAACATCTAGAGGGATTCAGAGTGAGACCCGCGGTAGAGGTAAGTTGTTGAATGTGATCCAGGTTGTCAAAAAATTGTAAAATACCAGAAGAATCGGAGATACCCTGACACAGAACCATATAGTCGCCGAATCTGAAGAGTGAAGTAGTAGCGTCAGTAGACAAATCGTTAATATAGCTGGAAAATAAGTATGTGGAAAGGACATCACCTTCCCTAATCGTTTTGATTTATTCAGACCTTAAAGGGTTCACGTGGGTCTCCCAGAGAAATAATCAGTTAGACGGGCCAATAACTGTTTGCGCCAACCGGTTTACTAAGAAGCAAGTAGCGAACAATACACTCAAATGCACAAGATTAGTTCAGAAATACACAACAATATTCGAGTGCCTTCCGATCTCGCTGCAGCCATGGGTTCCAGGCTTGAATTGAGTACTCCGTGTATGAACGGATATATGTGGCTAACAGACGTGGAAACAAAGCCGGCCCAAAGGATCCAAAAACACGTTTGATCAGTCCAATCTGTTTCACCACCATGGATGATGCCCTGGAATAGTTTGTGGAGTAACTCAAGTCTTCTCGAATGACTACTCCCAGATCCTTCTCGGATGATGCATGAGGCAGCGTTTCGTGTCGGACAGTTTAGGAAAAACCACCATTGTGACGTAGTGGTAAGAATTTATATTTGGTAACGTTGTCATTGAGACAGACAATTTGTGTAGTAGTAGTAGTAGTAGTAGTAGTAATAGTAGTAGCAGTAGTAGTAGCAGTAGTAGTAGTAGAAATCCACGAGGCGGTGCCTGGACGAGGATAGATATTTTTAATGAATAATGGTCAGGGAATCGGTAGATTGGAATTTATACAGGAAAATCTTTCATTTGGAACGAATCTTCAGAATTTCCGCACGCACACAGAATAATTGATGAAACGATCCATCAGTAAGTACGCACCATTGTAGCTACCATATAGAACACAGCAATTCGCTCCAATAGGTTTTGTTCGTTTTTGGCCGTTGAAAGAAGCCACCAATCGAATCCCTTTGCAAACTACTCAAAAATGTGAGCAGTACCTCACAACATGCCTCCCCGGTGAAAATGGTTTCTGCACGCAGCGAGCAATCGCGTCTTTCTCTTAACAATTCGAAGGGGTTTGTCTTTGTTTGACAACTTCTTGTGATTTCATGATTGATTTTTTGTAACCTGACCAGTAGGGTCACTTCTGATGACTCTGGCGTATGGCTATGGTCCCAGTGCCAACTACCGTGTTGACCTTGGTACACACACAGGTTGTCACGTATTTCCTGAAACAAGTTTATTTGAATCTTCTTTATCCATATCCGGCATAACGGTTGCCATCTAGGGAGCTCAAAATTCCCCTTCTTGATAGCTCTCTGTTTTTAATAGGTTCGAATGGTCGCCTTCTTCTCCCTTACTGCCTTGAGATTTGCTGTAACTCCTTTAGACTGGCGTCTAGGGGCTTCGGTTGAATGGGCAGACATGACTTTCTTCCAAATGAACTCCCGCAGGTCATCTGTCAGTTTCAATACACCCTTGGTCTTCTCGGCATTATTTATCCAGTCCATCTCTTACAAGTCTTCCAGCAGGCTCTTCATGAAGGGATCGAGCAGTAAGTCTGAAGGCGCGGTATCGTTCAACATTGGGAGCGCCCGATTCGAAAGGGCGCGCAGGGCCACAGCCTGCGACAGGGGGTTCACGTGAACTCCTTCGTGAAGCTCAACAATGCCTCATGGTAGTCGGTCGAGGTGTTGACACCCGAATTTAGTGCATCCTTTTCGGAGGCCCACTCCACCTCCGGACCTCTTCGCGCCGCATTTAACACCGCCCGCAGCCTGCCCTTGAGAAGTGCTCGGGGCCGTCAACTTACCACGGTCTGTTCGTATCTCATCCAGTTCAGTTCAGTTCAGTTCTTACAACCATTAACCGAGCACTTTCGGTTCAGATCGAGGAATATTGAAATGGTAGGTCCCCACCAGATCCGCGACGTCCTGGAAATACTCTAGGAAATCCCTCACCTCTCCATCATTAAACGCTTCCAGCCATGGAACCTTCATCCTGGTGATGGCAACAGTTGCTATCATTCCACTAGGCGGTTCCTGAACGAGGTTATTTATTAATTATGAATAACTGTCAGAGTATCGGTAGATTGGTATTCGTAGAACGAAATGTTTCATTTCGAACGAGTCTTCAGAATTTCTGCACGCACACAGAATAATTAATGGAACGGTGCAACAGCAGATTCGCACTCTTGTAGTTACTATTACCGAACACAGCGATTTGCATCAACAGGTCTTGTTTATTTTTGACCGATGAAAGGAACCGTCGATCGCATCCCTTTGCAAATCACTCACAAATGTGAGTAGTACCTCACAACAGCAGTAGTAGTAGTGTTGTGAGATAATATTCACTTGTGAGTAGTACGTAGCTTTCCATGAGTAAACATATAACAAGACCACCAAGGGGCAACAGATGTGTCTGGAAGAGTAACTACCGACCGCTCTATACATTAACCTGTGTGTCTGAACGAATTGCGGTGGCACGTTTCTGATTAGGGTCTTGTGTTATGCATGCCAAATTACCGACCTCCCATCTATAACCCTTAATAGACTAATATCTTCAAATAGCACCGCTTTTGGAATTATAACAGTAGTAGTGATAGTAAGAGGAGAAGAAGGAGAAGTGGGAGGAGATATAGTAGTAAGTTTTACAAGATAATAAGTCATTATGCCATCAGCTGAATCTTCGACAGCCAAATGTCCCGAAACTTATCGTTGAGAGCACGACTGAATGCATAGACACCGATAGAATTCGGTTAACTAAGAACACCTGTACTATATTCTCAAAGTTGCCAAAAGGTAATAAATAACATCACCATTGTGATGACCATGATGAGTGAACATCAATCAGTAGTTTTGCAGGTGGTTCCCAAGCGGTATAGGCTATCAGATTTTCGGTCATATGTGCAAATCCCATAGCCGATTAGCTCCAACAATGCTTCATACCACCATGTTGCTTCTGAATTCAGCCAAAGAAGCAGTTGAAGGTCGTCGGTAAAATGTTGCCGATAACACTCGATTAACTAAATAGCGGTTTCTAGATTATTTCTCCGCTGCGTGCGGTACACTGAGTGCACAGATGTGGACGAGCAATAATGGAGCGGAAAAAAGCTGTGTGCGTGTGGTTCTGCATTACAGCTAAATTCACACTTCTGACCAAAACTGAAATCCCGAACAATACATTTGCGAAAGTTCCAGTTTCAGTTTTTACAACCATTAAGCTTGCACTTAGGTGCGGGGGATTCGGTTGCTGTCTTTCGGTCAACTGTTTAGATGAATTGGAAGAATAAAAATTGAAGGTAGGGATAGATAACTCATATAGACTGGTTTTGCAAGCATATTGAGTAAATGCACGAGCGTCACTGTCTGCGACACCCACTACATTGCTCCTCTGTCTCCAATAACCGGTTACCATGATCCCAAAGTCCTTATCCGGAGAGCCTAACGGGACCTATGTGAACCAGTCTCCTGGTCAGTGTTTTCATACCTTCATGTCATGTCTTAGTTTGATCACCCTTAACTTTTTTCCATCCACAACCACGTGAAGGGTCAGTTGTAGTTGTGATGGACAGATATGACTGCATCTCGAAAATGGCAAATATCCAGCAAGACCATGTGAACTTTCGGAAATGTGGAAAAAGCCGTTACACAAGAGATACAAACACTATTAGAAGGCGGATTCCTTAATTAGTCGACCGTTAAACGTCCCCAACCACGGGGATCGCAGACATCACAATCGTAAGGTCTCCAGAAGTGACACAAACCCCAGGTACCATTGACATCTATCTTGCCAATGGTGCACTTAACCCAATATACGCTAGAAAAATGGCATGGATGCGACGTAGCTATTTACAAATGCTTCTGTAAGAAATTGTGAGATTTATTTTTGACTTCACACCACAGAAGAACATAAAACTTCCAATCCTCCTAAAAAAATAAACTAGGTTGATTCTTCCGTGCGTAGATAACATTCACCTCAATTATCCGGGATCACAGCACCGCCAGACCGACGGTGCAGCCATGGAAAGTCCCTTGGGTCCCATTCTGGCAGACATATTTATTACCTGCACTTCATCAGCTTTTTCTCCATCCGTTACATACAAGGTTTAATGAACACTTTATGACCGTGAGAGAAAACTTTGTACGCCCGATAATCTGGCATATTAAGTGCTAACATAGAACAACACTCTCCAAAACAATGGTCATTTGAGCCCGTTCGTGAAAAAGTATACCATTACACGTCTGAAGGAAGGGCAACCGATACCCGTACCGAAGTCTAAGGATGTTCCACAACTACTGTTCAAAGGTGATGACGTGAGCAATTTGTTATAATTTTGCCTCAGCTCGTAAAAAAGACGAGCGTTCTACACAGGCGAACCAGTTTTCGTCTCCACATACGTCACAATACTGGCTCCTCCATTTAAGCAACCACTTCCGCACTATGCAAAATTCTATCAATTGTACAAATTCATCCGTGGGCGCTACGTCATCTAAATTATCAGAGCCAAGCGGCAGCTTATAAAAAAAGTATTCAAACACACCTGTGTAAGCTAATAAACAGATGAACAAATTACACACGATGACCCAAAGCCGAACTCCAGCGTCATCGGTCGCTCGTCGATTGAACGTGACAATGGTATCCAAGTTCTTCCATCACCCAAAATCCTCGGGTACTTCAGTTTGCAGCGGTGATTGCTATAAAACGGTGAAAACCTGAACTGTGCAAGCATAAAGATTCATTTTCATTTCTAGCCCGTGCCTTGGTAGAAAGATGGAGCAATCTAACGAAACCAGCTGAATCACGATAACTGTTCTTTGTTAGTTGTCATCATGTTTTTCTCGACTCTGTTATGTCCTCTAACAGAAACAACGAATATTGATTGATTTGAACTGACTATCCTTCGGACTTCACCTTCACGCACAATCCTCAGTTCATCGATTCACCCTTACACTCAGAAGCATTAGACTCGAGTTTCGCCCTTATTATAACTCATCAGTAGTGCATATCCACTGTCACGTCCGGGATGATAAACCGAGGATTGTGCGTGAAGGTAAAGTTTGAAGGATAGTTAGTCGAATGAATCAATATCAAGTGTCCCATACCACTACTCACAAGTAACTATTAGTTAAATACTAATAATCATCAATTTTCTAAAGATTGGACTAGTGATATGCTCCACGATTAAGCATGATTGAACAACGGAATCATCAGATAGAATGAAGTGTCTCATTGGAAAAAGTAAATAAAGCATAAAACGTGTCATTTCCTCGGTGAAAATCGCTGTAGTAAATTGCCCGGCGGCTTCGAACTAATCTTCGTTGTTTTTGACACATTTCGTTTCTTTTCAGTACATGGGACATATCTGCTTATGCTACCTACGACCCATGCAGCGGTGATCGAAAGAATGGATCAATCAATACGAAAAATATCAGAATGATACGGGTTAAAATTCTCATCATCATCACCACCACTACCACCAACACCACAACTGTAACATGTTTTATTGTGTAATTAAGCTTACGTGCACAGTATCTACCTGTACTCTGTTCAAAACCCAGCAGTTCATGTGCGTTCCCAACCAACTCCCAGTTTGATGACCTTTGCCCGCCGAATCGGAACTTGCAACCTTCCCCCTCCATTTAGTTTGCACATTTTTGCATTATCCCTATGGTTATCTAACCGCCTCATATAGCAACTTTGCTTCATTGTCCTGACCCGTTTTTCGTCCCACCTATCTATTATCTATTATCTCTACCTCACATGGAAACTGTGTCGTAGTAACTGTCGTCACTCGTTCTACGCTCAATCCATTATCGTTATCAATTATCTCTACCCGGCATAGAAACTGTCTCGTTTTATTGTGGTCGTATGTAAGTGCATGAAATTGTGAGGAATTAACGATCTCCCAACGAGTGAAACCCACACCCCAGAACATCAAGAGCGCCTGGTGCCTTTTAACAATCGAATGG